>VZRE01010881.1:7062-39061 GCA_013396775.1 Cephalopterus ornatus
GGGGTGGAAGGATGGAGGGGCGGATGGAGGAGTGGATGGATAGATACCCGTGGGTCCCGATGCAGCGATAAACCAGCTGCCTGCGCCCGTGGCGGATGGGAGAAGGCTGCGGTGGGAAATGGGGACCCCTCCTGGGGTGCGGGCAGCCCTGAGACCACCTCCCCACCCTCCTCCTCTCCCCATCCTGCTCCTATAGCCACTTCATGCCACTCATCCCGCTGTCCTGGTCATATACATCTCAGCAGCTCCGGACAGAGCTGCCCCCAGTGGTCCCACTCACCTGGGATTTCCAAACCCTCATGGACACAATAAAGCTCTCTATCCCCAAGGCTGGCTGGTGTTTTTATTTGCCAGCAAGCATTCCAGGTGCCTGCCCCGCCCCTCCCCCGGCAGTGGTGAGGTACTGGCGTGCTCCCAGCTGGGACTCCCAGAGCAACCACTGTGCCACCCGGCCACTGCCAGGTGGGTCACCCCACCACATTCCTGCTGGCCTGGCAGCCCCCTGGAAAATGTTCACATGCGAGGAAGAGCTGAGGGCGTCAGAGCTGTGGCGCAGGCTCCTGAAATCCCCTTTGAGCATTTATTTTGGAGGGATTTTACCCAGCCCTGGTTTTGCAGCAAGCAGCAGGATAGGAATGTGTGGCAGGGGCCATGTACTGCCTTGGAACATCAGCCTGGTGTCCGCTTCCTGGGGGGACAGTGGCTGTACAACCCAGCCCCAGCCCAGGGCATTTGGGGTCACCAGCTCCCAGGGATGGAGGACAGGCATTCCCAGAGCTTAAGTGCTGATGACACAGGCACAGCCAGACAGCCATCCCTGGGCACCTCTGGCCACCAGCCAATGCAGGCAAGTACCTGACTTGTCCCAGCAGAGTCCTGAAGGCCCCCCCCCCACCCCGATGGAGACCTTCCAATTTGCTGGGGACCTGTCTAGGGGAAGAAGGGTTCCCCACATTCAACCTGAACCCCCCTGGGCTGCAATCGGGCGCCAGGCCCCCTCATTGCTGCCGAGAAAGGTTTGGTCTCATCTGTCCCCTCCCTCACTTTCTGTGCCCTGGTTGGGGACTGCTCTCACAGCCAGACTCTACATGCCCAGTTCCCTCCCATCTCCTCATGGATTGGGTGCTCTAATCTGCAGCCTGGGCAGCCACAGTGGGGTCATGGCAGGGTCCCAGGATCACCACTATCACCTTGGGGCCCTTCCAGCAGGGCTGGTGGCTCCTGCCCACCCTGACACCTTGGTTGACCCCTGTGGTGCCCTGTCTGCACGGTGCCACTGGTCCTTGAGGAGCTCTCAAGCAAGGAGGACAAACCCCAATGACCAAGAGATGCGTGGGAAGCACCATCACCACAAGCATGGCAGGCCAGCAGGAAGGAGGGGATGGCAGGGACTGTCCCAGCAGCAATTGTCCCATCATGTTCTTGGGCTGTCCCAGCTGAATGAGAGGGGCCAGGCCACCAGCACCTCCCTGGGAGCCACCACTCTACCGGGAGCCCTCCATCAGCTCCAAGATGCTGCTATAGAGGCGCCCGGGAGCATCCAAGCCCCAGACGAAGTCCCAGTGGTTCCAGTCGGGGATGTGGGTGTAGGAGATGAGGTGGGTGATGCGGGGCAGCAGCAGACGAACATCCCTCCAGTCAGCTGCCCAGTCCTCCCCTCCCGACCACACCGCTGTGGGCACTGGCATCTCCTCCACCTGGTAGAAGGGTGGTGTATCCTGGAGGGACACAGGGAGCTCTGAGGAATGGCTGTCATGGTCAACCCCTGCAAGGCAACCCACCCCTGCAACCACCCTGGCATCTCCAGCGCTGCCCTGGCAGCCTCCTACCTGGTGGTACACGGCTGTGTTTTTGCTGCCATAGTCAAAGGCTTTGAATTCTCCTGATTTCACCACCTGGGAGGAGAGGGTAAATCTGCTATGGGAGGCCAGCAAGTGCCACTGTGTGGGTCTGGCACCTCCCAGCCTCCTTGAAGGCCCACATCATGAGACGGTGCTTGGAAAGGGTCTGGGCAAGTCCCTGCCCTCCACTTGCCCGTCGCTGACTATGCCAGCTTGTTGGGGACAGACAGGACAAGGAAAGGTGTCAGTGTCCTCACACATGGGATGTTGCAGGAGGAGGCGGCATCCCTGCAAAGCCAGATTTTCCACCCTTTTTAACATGGTGATGCTTTGGCCTCCTGCTCCATGTCTGTCCCTAGCTATGGGTTGGCAAACCGAGGTGTTGCACGCGACTCCTTGGCTGCTCTGGTGCCACACTCCTCCCTCCGAAAACCTGCTCATCACGAGCTGGGTGTGCAGGATGCTGCTGGATTTCCTTTAACAACCTGATCATCCTTTTATGCCTTCCCTGTTGCCTATAATTTGGCTCTGCAAGGAGGCACAAGGGGGTGGTCTCCAGCCTGACCCTGTTTCCAGCAGGGCCAACGCTGCAGCTGGAACAGGACTGGCAGAGCCCAGGCTCAGGGTGTCCAGGACCCCTTTGGGGAGGGGGAGATGCTCTTGGGCCCCTCTTTACCTCCTTGTCCAGGTCTCCCAAGCTCTCCTTGTACAGCCTGATTTCCACCCACCAATACCAGGGTGTCCCCAGGCTCACTCTCCCCATCCCTGCCCTTGTCCTGCCTGGCACAGTCCAGGGAGCATAGCCCGGTGTCCCCTTGTCCCCATAGTGCAGCTCATCCTGCATCCAGCACCTCTCCCGTACACCTGATTTCTTGCCTTTACTTTCTCAGGATCTGCCAATATCCAAGATCCCTGAACTCTCACATCTGCCCTGGACACACCAGACTCCCTGTGAAGGGACCATCCCAAGGATGAAGCATTTGTGTTTCAGGGAACCTACCTGGGCCCAGTGGATTATGTTTTTGACAGAGGTCCCATCCGGATAGTGGGATGTGTACACATCCAGCCGTGTCTGCAAGGAAAAATACCCAAGCTGTCATTGCTTTCCAATGGAAGGGAGCGAGGGTGGCACTGCCAGATGATGTGTTTCCCAAAGCAGCCACTGCTGAGTCGTGCTGCCTAGAGAGCTGGGTCAGGTTTAGGAACGTGATTTTCATTAAAAAAGCCGGGTCAGGTTTAGGAATATGGTTTTCTCTAAAAACCCCTTGCTCTAAGACAGCACCAGGAGAATGATGGGGATGAAGGATGGGGTATCCCTAGCTCCGTGAGGTACCTTATCTGGGCTTAGGGACAGAATCACAGGATCAGTCGGGTTGGAAAAGACCGCTGAGATCATCAGGTCCAACCTGTGAGCCAACACCACCTTGTCCCCCAGCCCAGAGCGCTGAGTGCCATGTCCAGTCATTCCTTAAACACCTGCAGGGATGTTGACTCCACCTGGGCAGCCCCTTCCAATACCTAATCACCCCCTCTGTGAAAAAATTCTTCCCAGTGTTCAATCTAAATCTCCCCTGGTGCAGCTTAGGACTGTGTCATCTTGTCCTATCGCTTGTTCCCTGGGAGCAGAGCCCGACCATCCCCGGCTCCACCCTCCTCCCCTCAGGGAGTTGCAGAGAGTGAGAAGGTCCCCCCTGAGCCTCCTTTTCTCCAGGCTGAGCTCCCCCAGCTCCCTCAGCTGCTCCTCATAGGACTGTGCTGAAGACCTCAGGGACTATCCGTGGTCACCCAGATGCTGCTTCAGCACACTTGGTGTGGGTGGGCAGGAGCAGGGGCTGCATCCCAGAGGTACAGGGGTGGCCGCAGGGACAAGCAGCCCTAACTCAGAGGTGTTATCAAGAGCCACCTGGCCACTGACATTCACCCAGCAGAGCCTGGGGACTTTTCCTATCCTGGGAGAAGAAGCGAGAGAGGGATCTGGCTCCCTCATCCCCACCTGGCATGGCACACCCACCATGTTGAGGTTCTTCTCGTTGAAGCCACCCAGCAGAAAGAGGAGGTTGGCACAGGGCTTGTGCAGCAGCGTGTGCGCGCACAGCTTGGGGAGGAACCTCCACACCCTCTTAATCCGCAGGGTCGCATCCATCCTGCCGAGCAGCAGCTGCAGGGGCAAAGGGCAAGGTGGATTTCCTGCATTTCCCTTCCTGCCCTCCTGCCATGTGGAGGTGTGTACAGCTCCTTGCAGGAGGTGATGCTGATTGAACACACGCCAGAGAAATTAAGATTGAGGACTCTCCTCTTTCCCCCCACCTCCCCCAAGAGCTGGATCCGTCTTCCACTGTCATTAAAATCAATGCAGCACAACTGCTCTTTTCCAGGTGTTTTGTCCAGGAATTCAACAAGTTTCATCCTACAGATGGAAATCGTGGACTCAGCTAAGTGAGCATCCAGGACTGCATCTGCACCTGAATCGTGTCTGTGCTGATAAATCAGCAGGAATCAGCTGTTTTCTGCTACATCGGATGCTGTGTCTGGGCATGATCCCTTTCCTAGAACTGGTGAGTTTTGGGGCAGGAGGGCGTGGAGCAATCCCTTACCGAAATCATCTTGAGATTCTTGTCCAGAAGTAAGGGAATTTTCATGAAGGGACTTCTGGTGTGATTGGCTGTCACCACAGGAGCCAGGGCAAAGAACATCTTGATTTTCTGAGCCAGTTCAGGCAAGGCTGAGAATGCAATGAAGGCTGAGAAAACAGAAAAACAACCTGAGGCTTGGTCCATCTTTCTTCTGGGTTTGCTCAAGCCCAGATCTGTTTAACTGGCATTAGCTCCAGCTGGAATTCTGACACCTCTTGCCACCTTCCCGTTCATCATTAGTGCAAGAGAGGAGACTATGCCTTCATCCCTGTGGTTGGAAGTGGCCGATGAGGCGCTTCAGTGGGTGTTAAACCCACAAAGATGGACCTCTCTGCTTTCTTCTGACGGACACCAAAACGAATTCTTTCAAGGCAACGTGGTGTGGAATACCCTGGAACTCACCGATGGTGCAGCCCTGGGAGTGGCCAACGTAGTAGAGCTGCTTCTGCCCAGTCTTCCGCAGCACAAAGTCCACCATGGCCGGGAGGTCATACATGGCCATCTCGTGAAAGCTGTAACACAAGGACGGGTGTGCTGCTTCTGAGGCAGCACCAGAACACGCTTCCCCGTGAGCTTTTGCTGCCTTGCATTGCCTGGCTTAACATCCAGGGCTGATTTTCCAGGAGAAAATTCCTATGGGCTGGGCGAAACTGCGAGGACCTGAAGGCCTCCCTCCTGCCGTGGCATCATCCTTCCCTGAAAGGGCTTAGCCCTTGGTAAGCAGTAAAGGAGCTGTGCAGAGCCCACCCAGCTGTGCACTCCAGTGCCACACACAGCCACCCTGCAGACCCAGAGCTGGCTCCTGCCAGGATTACAGCTCCTAGGGATTCTCTTTCTCAGAAGGGAGTGGAGCACCAGTTCCTGCCCATGTGCCTGTTAGTGGGATGTGGTGAAACACAGACCTGCTCTATTAGGTTTTTCTGAAAGTGTGTTTATGAGCCTGGAAAATCCAGGACTGCTCTGAAGATTGGCCCTGGAGAGGCCAGTACCAGCTTTAAAAGGCCATTTTTGGGGACAAGGTTTCTGTGGACAATGTCTAGGAGGAGGGGAGGTGGCAATGATGCCTGTGGACAGCTCAGTGGGGTCTCTGTGGATGCCCTGAGACAAAGCTGATGTCTCTGCAGGACGGGTGTCCCCAGCAGGCAGCAGTGCCCTGTGCTCTCGGCAGCTGCAGGGAGGTGCTGGCACTGTGTCAGCAGCAGGTCTGCACAGATACCTCCATCCTCCCTGGATACACCACTGGGAGGTCTGGGAGAGGCTGTGCCCAGGAATTAGGTGCTCTGACTTGCCCACTCCGAGGCACCCACCTCTGCCTAGAGGTTAGAGACAGGCAGGGACGTTTGCCAAGCTTTTGTAACACGCTCCAGCCCACCTGAAATCCCAGAATTCAGCCTGGTCAGCTGAAAGGTGCTCGTGTCTCCGGGACCAGCTCGTTCCCCGGCTGTTTGCCAGCCAGACGTCATAGCCAGAGTCTGCCAGGATGAAGCCAAGGCTGTTGTTAGCCAGATTTTCCAGCCAGTGGCTGCCTTCTCCGAATAGCCCGTGCTGGAGAAACACGACTGGCTTGGCCCCTGGGTGCAGAAGGAAGAGCACATTTCAGTGACCCAGGATTTCTCTATTTACTCACCCCAAATTAAGGCCAATAAAGCCTCTTCCTTGCACTGCCAGAGGACATAAAATGTGCGTTTCAATGACACCTCCTGGTGCTACAGCTCTGATTGTGAATAGGAGAAGTCTGGTGGATTTGGTATTTTTGCTTTACCAATAAATACTCTCCTGGCCTGGTAAGTTTCATCCCTTCACCTGCTTATGTTCAGGGTTATTTTTTGCAGGTTTTGGGTGAAACAGAGCCGTACCTCTGTTCCTTGGCTTTTCTCTTCCATGAGGAATTCTGTTCAGGCGGACGTAGTAGCCGTCACGAGTCAGGACTTCATACTCCTCACTGGGGTACCCTCTGTGGCAGATGATTTGGCTCTGGGGAAAGAAAAACCCAGGTGGAAAAATATCCATAGCTCAGGTGTTTATCTGATTTGAAGAAGAGCACATCCCTCATCCACTGGGATACCTTTGGAAAACTCAAGTGGGATGTGGCAGCTGGGACATTGCTTTGCCCGGGGTGTCTCTGGATCAGCTGAGGGCTTTTTGTGAGAGAGGATGCTCTGCCCGAATCCCACTCCCGCCCCGCCGAGATGCCAAAAGGAAGAGGAGATGCTCAGTCTCGTGCCCGTGAGCAGGAGGGGAGCCGGCGGCTGCGGGGTTTGAAATGGTTCCAAACCCGGAGATTGAAACCGAAAGGATTTACCGGCGGCTGCCACCGGGGGCAGGAGGTGTCACGCCGCGCCCTGAGCTGATGTGCGGGGCAGATAAGGTGGTGCATCGAACCTGCCCAGCTGGGCTGACTGGAAGGGCAGTAGGATAAACCCCACAGGGTTTGTTGCAGGGCTCCCGAGGCTCTGCCTGAGCTTTATTTATGCTGAAAACTCCCCAGATCGGGAAGTTTCCTTTTGGTGAAACCCGGCTGAGATCCTGCCTAAGCTTCGCTGTGTCCCAAGGATGGCAGGAGGGTTTAATGGCGGCGAATTTATTGCCCACATCTTGAGTCCACCTAAACCCACCTTCAGAGACTTCCAGGACTCACCTGGACACGGCCCTGAGCAACTTGCTGCAGCTGCAGGAGAGGAGCCACACTCAAATCTCTACCCTCTGGGAAGACATCTGGCCGAATCCAGGCCGGGATTATCCCCTCCTCTAACTGCCCTGCTGATAATTGCACTTAAGGCTGCTGGGAGGAAGAGGACTCCTTCAGGAAGCTGGGCTTGCTCCTGACCGGTGTGGAGGCAGCATCACATCGCAGCTGCTCAGCAGCACCAGCCCTCTCCACATACGTACCCCCCAACCCTCCCTCCCCCAGCTGAACATCCCCAGACTTTCCGAGTGGAAATTCAAGGCTCTCCCGACTTACAACGTTCATGGAAGCCTCGGGATTTAGGGCCTTTTTCTGCTCGCCGGTGTCTTCGGAGTTCGTGGGTGCGTGTACGACAAACAGGATTGCAATGAACAGCCACATCTTGTGCCTGTGTAAATAATAATAACATTATAATGCTAATAATAACAGGAATAATAATAGGAATAACAACGACAATAAAAACAATAACATGAATGTTGTTATTATTGTTGTTCATGATTATTATTATTATTATTGAACACTGATATAAATGTCTGTTTCCCCTGGGTTATGATGGGTTAAGTTCCTCATATATTTGAAGACCATACCAAGGTCTGGGCTAGGGAAGGGGAGGGGATTCCAAATTTCAGCTTCCATTACAGCCCACACAAGTGTTTTCATACTCCTCTGTGCAGACAGGATTAGTACTAGGCAAGAGCCATTCTTATATTTTCAGTGGTAAAAAGAAGAGAACGAGCTCTATAATAGAAGAAACAAAGTGCTAGAAAATACCATCGGGCCAGTTGTCACACAGAGGGAATTAATCCAAAGGAGGAGTTCATGCCACAGAAAGAACACATTTAGATTGGCTGGGCTGTGACTATGTATCTATTTCTATATCTAAATCTATATCTATATATCTATATCTATACTTTTGCTGTTTCTCTATTGCTTAGCTTTTGTCCTCAAACCCCACTATGAACTGAAGTGTCCTACGAACTGAAACTGGTAAAGCCTCATAGGAAGACAATTTATTAATTAAGTGTAGCCTGAAAAAAAACAGAAACCCCTTTTATCACCTTTGAGACTCCTGACCTGAGCAGAGATCTATTTTTAATATCCACAGTTAATATTATATATGATTCCTAATGTTTTGCTGGGCTCCTAAAAGGCAAAGCTTAATTCCAGCCCAGCAGCATGAATTGCAAGTCACTCTTTACCTCCTTCTTCTCCTCCCGGTGGCTCTCCCACACCCTGAGACATACGTGCCCTCCGAAACATTCCCAGCAAGCCCCTCTATGGTATTACCAAGGGGAAAACAGAAAAGCAGCCAATGCTTTTTCACCCTCGGGAGAGCTCCAACACAGATCTGAACCACGCGGAGGAAAGTACGTTACCAGGCTGAGCCCACTGTCGTGTCGGAGCAGGCCGGTGGTGGGAATGGCGGTGGCTCTGTCATCCCCGGTGTTAAAGGGACCACGTTGTGCCAGAGCCCTGCCAGGCTGTCACCCTGCTGTGCCACGTCACGCGCCCTCCAATTACCGGCTGTGTGCGCTGATCACACCTGCGGTAACTCCCTCTGCTTGGCCATGTGGTCGTGACTTCCGTGCTTGCAAAGGATTGTGTCTCCAAAAGCAGCCCGGATAGTGGTGTGGGGAGGAATTCCAGCTACGGAGTTGCACCTTAAGCTCTTGATAGCCACAGTTAAAAAGATGCCAAAAGCTTTTCTTTGTAAAGGGCCGCTTCCTACACTCCCAGGGTCATTTAGAAGAGTTCCTGGTGCAACAGGAGAACTTGGGCTCCACCAGCTTCACAAGGCCTCAGGAGCGTGCTGACCTCCCCGTGGACACACCACGGACAGACCAGGCTTCACCAGGAGACACTCCGTCACTCCATTCCTCTTGAAAAGTGACAGTGGCCCAGGAGGCCTCCACGCAGCCCCAACAGCCACGGGGTGTCGCATTTGCAATGGGCAATTTGCAGCAGCTCTGCCAGATTTTCTGGAGAAGCATCAAGCTCCACATCTCCCCGGCGGATACGGCAGCACAGGGAGAGCTTGTGCAACGCTGCTGTTTGGCTGAAGGGACGGGTATTGCACAGAGCAAAGGTGTTTGTTCTCCACCCGCGGCCTGTGCCCATCCAGCCTACGCCTTTCCATAGCTTGGTGGCCACCTAAAAGCCTGAGCCTTTGGTTGCTCTGCTTGAGGATGGCTTTGCTGGTCATGGATTAATGGTTGCCTTCTAATGTTCACAGCAGCCATGGTCTATGAGTGGTATGTGAGTTGTGAAATCAGCCCAGAACTCGCACGTGTTGCTCCATCCTCCAGACTAATTTTCTGCCAGCGCCCCGACTGCTGGCACCAAGGGACTGTGTGTGGGCGCTTTCCTCCTGATGGCAGGTGTGGCCAGGGCCTGCACTCTATCATTACATTAGTGCTGTCTGCTTTGGGCTTCTGAAAATGTCTTCCCACTGCTGTGAGTGCAAAAATCCCACTATACAGAAACAGAGAATCCCAGAATGGTTTGGGTTGGAAGGGACCCAGTCTCATTCCAACCCCCCTGCCATGGGCAGGGGACACTTCCCACTAGCCCAAGTGGCTCCAAGCCCCATCCAGCCTGGCCTTGGACACTTCCAGGGATCTAGGGGCAGCCACAGCTTCTCTGGGCAACCTGTGCCAGGGCCTCACCACCCTCACAGGTAAGAATTTCTTCCTAATATCCCATGTAACCCTGCCCTCTATCACTGTCAAGCCATTCCCCCCTGTTCTGTCACACCAGTTCCTGATGAACAGTCCCTCTCTGGCTTCCTTGTAGCTCCTTCAGATACTGGAAAGTGCTGTGAAGTCTCCACACAGTCTGCTCCTCTCCACGCTGAACATTCCCAGCTCTCCCAGCAGGGGAGGTGCTCCAGTTCCCTCAGGAACTTCTCTGGACTCTTTCCAACAGCTCCATGTCCTTCTTGTGTTGGGGGCCTCAGGGCTGGAGGCAGCTCTGCAGGTAGGGTCTCATGAGAGCAGAATAGAGTGGGAGAATCCCCCCTCCCCTGCTGCCCACGCTGTGGGATCAGCCCGGCACAGGGTTGGTTTCTGGGTGCCAGCACGCTCGGCCAGGGCACACTGAGTTCTCCATCAGCCATCACTCCCAAGTCCTTCTCCTCAGGGCTGCCTCAATCACTCCCCTGCCCAGGTGTAGGACCTTGCTCTTCACTTTGTTGAACTTCACGAGGTTTGCACAAGATGGACTTCACGAGTTGTGCAGAGAGCAATTCCGGTGTGCATCCCAAGAGGAGCTGAAAGCAGCCTATGGATGGAGAAACCCCAAACCAGCCTGTGTTCTTCCACGCTCCCGCTAGGTTTCCTTCAACAGCACCAAGACAGACCTCACCTTTTACTTGCATTGTTGGCTACTTCACCCACTGCTGAGTCTTCTGCCTTCTAACTCCACTGAGTGCTAGTTATCTAGTGGAGGTACTAAGTACTACTAGTAGGTACTAATAGAGGTTGGAAAGGCAGGAGAGGCTTCCCTGGCATCCTCAGCCTGTGGAATGAGGCTATTGGAGCAGTGTGTCAGCTCTGAGGCTGTTGTGTGATTCAGCACCTGTGGTGGGAAGGAGAGAAGGTGCCAACCAAGAGCAGCTGGCTTTTTACTGAGAATCTCTTGTGTAGCTTAGTCAAAGGGGGGAATGAAGACTTTCGAGTTGTTTGGAGTTAGGGGACCAGAGATGGGTATTTTGACACACAGGTGTGTGAAAGAGCAATGCCACCACGATGCTGCTGGGGCTGTGCCCTTACCAGAATGGTAAATAGACACTTGTGCTCTTCTGCAGCATCAGAACCCTGTAATACAAGGTGGGGTGCACAGCCAAATGTTAGAGACTATCACAGGCACCTTAAAATGGAGCTCTGCAACCACACTCAGGGGATGTTTTCACAGCATTGTTGTGGGTACTAATGTAAGAAAACTCAAGACTGTTTAGAAACAGGGAGGTATTTTATTTAACTTGCTAACCAGGCACCTGCCAGCACTCTCATACACCCAGTCTTATCGCACCCTCGTACAGCAGAGGGCATGTAGTGACAGTACAGTGGGAAATGGCCTTGAAGGAGGCCATTGGTCCTGAAGGAAGGCAGGGTTATATGGGGTATTGGGAAGGAATTCTTCCCTATAAGGGTGGTGAGGCCCTGGCACAGGTTGCCCAGAGAACCTGTGGCTGGCCCTGGATCCCTGGAAGTGTCCAAGGTCAGGTTGGATGGGGCTTGGAGCCACCTGGGCTAGTGGAACTTGTCCCTGCCCATAGCAGGGGGTGGAATGAGCAGATCTTGAAGTCCTTCCCAACCCAAGCCATTCTAGGATTCCATGACTCTCAGAGGGGTGTGTATCCAGGTGGGCTGGCCGAGATCGCCCGAGTGTTGCAAGAAGAGCAAAGGTTACCAGCTACTGAGCCGACCATATGTTTCTGGACTCTGTTTGAGGCCCAAACCCCAACTGTTTCTTGGCCTCTAAGGTGCTTTAAGACTCAAAAGTTACATCCTCTGGTGTGATGTGTCGCTTCTGCATCTTGCTAACTCCATGCTTCAAAGACATCAGGCAGCATTGCTGCTGGATGTCTTTCATGTTCCTGTTTGAGGCATCACAGGACTGCAACCTCGCCTGCTGCTGGGACAACAGGAAGAGAAACAGCCCATGAAATCAGCTGTGTCCCCACTGCTGTCCTTCTGTGAGCAGGTGCAGGTCTTCTGCTGGTGAGTCACGTCCTCTGTGGCACCTCATGGTGCAAACAGCACGTTTCCTCTGCGCTCACCAGTTTGATCGGTGTTAATCATGTGCTTGCCTATCAATGCATACCTTTGCTCCAGCTCCTGCCCGGCTGCCTCTGCTGCTGCTTTCACACACGCACAAACCACCAGACCGTGTGCCCGGGCTCCCTGACACCTTCTTGGTATCTCTTGCCGAGCACAAGGGTAAACCAGGCACAAGCAGGGCAGTGCTTAACTGTCTGCCATCTGCTCGTGGTGTCCTGAAATGGCAAAGAGAGTATCAATCTGATTTTAGCAATAAGAGAAGGTCAGCTCTTGTCTAATTCCTGCCAGATTCTTGCAGTGACCTTGGAGGATGTGACTCAAGTTAAAGAACCTGGCAAGGGAAGCAGCCTTCCTCTGGTTGGACCTCTCCTAGATTAAAGCCCCTCAGCTAGGCCAGGATATCTCTGATTTACACATTTAGTAGGGGTTTTGCTCATGCTGCAGCTGCATAATGAAGCTTGAGGAAACAGCTCATTCCTTCCACTGCACCTTCTTAGAATCGTTCATGCAATCATTTCATTCCCAGCAATGAAATCGAATAAACAAAAGCATAAATGTTCCTTAATGCTGATTGTGAAGTGACAGAGCTGTGAGGTCACCGGTGGTTTTTTCTCAGCAAATTCTTCCCCCATTCTTTTGTCCAGAAGAGCTCAGAACAATCCTGAACTTCCCAGCTCCCTCTTCATTGTACAATTGGCTTTAAAGTGTATTTTACAGCTGCAAGAGTTTGGTTTGTTCATGAACAGACCTGGCTCAGCTGCAGCAAACCCTCTAGGTAAAGAAATACTCACATTTTTCAAATTTGGGCTCAGCTTTGCCAAAGTCCTGATAAGGACTTTGGAGCAGGACTTTTCGGGAAGCAGGAACATGTCCCACATCACAGAGTCCAGGGTCAGGAATGGTGATCAACACAGGCTTGTGAAGAGTTTGGGAGATAGTTACATCTGATCTTGGTTTTGGCTTACCATAACTTTCCATGGCCTTATACCACTCCCACCTGCTGGAAGTCCCAACACTTGAACATACAAGTCTCAAAGACTTACTATGGTCTCTCTCTTAGGAATTTATCTAGAAATCCCAAAAGAAAATCTGAAAACTACAGAGGAAATAGCACAGAAATCGCTCTTAGTTCCTGAAATGAGAAAGCAACATGTCCTCAACTGAGTAAAACTCTGAATTTCCTCAGCAATGCTGGAAATTTTTGTCAGGCTTGCTGTTAAAGATCAAGAAGACATGACAAGGCAGCACACTGTCTGTCATAACTTGATGAAACCTCGTCCTAGATCAGCCGTGGTTCAAATAATTTTCTAAACAACACCACAGGCCAGCACATTGCTTAAAGCAGCACCGAAGCAATTTTAGGATTACTACCAGAAGCACAACTCCCCTCTAAGCATGTGCCTTGCCACACACCAGCAGATCAAGAGTGGCTCTGCATGAGCACATCTGGCAGAAAATCAAGTGAGTGGCTGAGTGATCAACATCCTCCACACGTGGAGGTTTGTGACTGAGGTTGGTTTGCCCGGGCGTGGAGAATAAAAAGGGTGATGAAGGCTTTATGCTGCATTGTGAAGCCTAAGGGTGAGAGACTGAACTCATCTGGACCCTGACAGCATGGGCTGATTTACACAGAAGGACATGGAGCTGCTGGAGAGAGCCCAGAGGAGGCCCCAGGAGGATCAGAGGGCTGGAGCAGCTCTGCTGGGAGGAAAGGCTGGGAGAGCTGGGATTGTTCAGCCTGGAGAGGAGAAGCTTTGGGGTGACCGAATTGTGGCCTTCCAGGGCCTGAAGGGAGACTGCAAGAAACAGGAAGAGAGACTATTTACAGGGGCCTGGAGTGCCAGGGTACAGGGGAATGGCTTCCCACTGCCAGAGGGCAGGGTTAGATGGGATATTGGGAAGGAATCCTTCCCTGTGAGAGTGGGGAGGCCCTGGCACAGGTTGCCCAGAGAAGCTGTGGCGGCCCTAGATCCCTGGAAGTGTCCAAGACCAGGTTGGAGCAACCTGTCCTAGTGGAAGGTGTCCCTGCCCATGGCACGGAGTGGAACGAGATGACCTTTAAGGTCCCTTCCAACCTGAACTTCTGTGATTGTATGATTCTGATATCCCAGCCTGACCTTGGACCTGTTCCAATGATCATGTTCCTGTGTGATGATGTTTGACTTTCCTGACAGACCTGAGACACGCCAGGACTCCAGCCCTGTCATGATCAACACATCTTGCCATGTGACTCAATCCAGTTATTGATCAAGGCAAGCCCAGATGATTTCACAGTGTTTATGCTCCAAGCATAAATCAATTTACCTCTCTGTTTCGTTCCAAAATACACCTCTTCATCCCTTGTTTATCCTTTAACAGAAGATGGGAAGCAAGTACCAGTGCTGTTAAGGAGCAGGGTGCTTCCAGAACCTGATTTAGAACTTCCAGAACGCCACCAAATTGCCTTTATGGGAGACTGACAATGAATGAAGATAATGCAAACACTGCACTAGATAATTGCAGAAGTGGCAGAAACTTATAACCTGAACAGAAAGAGACTAAAACCTGAAATTCTTGGGAATTTTCAGAAGTTAAAAGTATTTTTAAACTAAACTTAAATAATGGCATGTGGGGACTTGGCTTAGTGACAAACACAGCGGTGCTACAATAAAGGTTGGACTTGATGGTCTTAGAGAGCTCTTCCAACTTTAACAATTCTACGATTCTAATTTCTTGCAGCCTTTTCAGAAGTGTGTTGGGGAACAAGATTTGGGTGTTTATTTGCAAGGACAGAAAGGCCTTCTTGCATTTGCACTGATATCCATGGCATGAGCCCAGTGCAGTCCTGGAAGAATGCTGCTCCAGGGCACAGCCCTGCTGGGAGTGACTAATCACATAGAAAAAGATGTTGTTACAACCATACTAAGTGAGGCAGGTAATCACTGTCAATCCAGAGAGATCATATCTAACCCATAGCCTCATTCTTGCGCCCTGAGATTACCTCACCCTGTCGTGTTCTCCTCTGTGGTCAGTTCTAGAAAGTGAAACAATTTTACAGATGGCACAAGCAGAGCCCACTGCAGTTGTCCTACAAGGCACCAACAGCCCTGTCCCACCATCTCCAGACACCTGGATGGAACCTTAAAGCCCATCCAGTCCCACCCCCTGCCATGGGCAGGGACACCTTCCACTAGCCCAGGTTGCTCCAAGGCCCATCCAGCCTGGCCTTGGACACTTCCAGGGATCCAGGGGCAGCCACAGCTTCTCTGGGCAACCTGTGCCAGGGCCTCCCCACCCTCACAGGGAACAACTTCTCCAGAGGTTTAAGACAGTACAAGCACACAGAGCCCAGTAGACCCTATCAATTTTTATTATTATTATTATTATCATAATCATCATCATCATTATTATTATTATTACATCTCTGTGGAAAGAGGACTTTATCCTTTTCCCTGCTTGCTCCCAGGCATATTTTATGAATCAGGTTACACAAACAGGTAAATTCACAGTTCCTCCCCTGATCAATGCATTATTAAGAACTTAATTCAGAGGCTGAGAACAGATTTAGACTCATTACTGACTTCCACCAGACTCTTCTTCTCTCTCCCATATAAGGAAAACAAAGGTATTCCCTGAGAGGCAGCAGAAGGTGGCCTTTCCAGCTGGGTTTGTGCCTTAGAATTGCTTAAAATGGTGTTTCCTGGTAGAACTGATTGAAAACTCTTTTGTGTATGAGCAAGGCCGGTGTTATCCAAATCAACATGAACTCGAGAAAGGTGTTCCCTGTGTTAGTAAAATGCACAGTTCTCATGGAAAAAACCCTTGAGAGTTCTTCCCTGTCACCAGGCAGAAAGCTTTCGTCTCCTTCTGACCGCAAAGGGAAGCAGAGGATGTCGGGATGTGGGGGTCCTCGGCATGGAAGAGTCACCAGAAGGTGACTAAAGCAACGCTGGGAGGATTCATGGCTCGACCCACCACGTGGGTCCATCCCAGCAGACCCACTCCCGGGAAACACTGGCGTCCAGGAGGGCACTGAGCTTCTGTCCAGGGGTTTGCAGCTGGGAACACGAGCGTAAGGAGGCCACCAGGAGCCCAATTCCACTGCAATTTGTTGCTGCTGGACACCCACATGAGTGAGGCACCCGGAAGACTTAGGACCATGCCCAACTTCTGAAGGACCTCAGCCTATTTAACCTAAATCCAGCACGCTCTCCTGATTGTGGGATTGGCTTGTTTTCCCCTCTTGCCACAGTAATATCTATCCAAACCAAGTGTACCAGTTTATTGAGCCTTTCCCCCTCTTTTTTTTTTTTCTTTTTTTTTTTTTCAAAATCAAAGAAGCCCCAGAAGTCATTGAGAAGCCCAGAGTCGCCACCGCTTCAGTTCTAAGTGCTCTTCTCCATGAGTTCAAGTATTTCTTTGTAGACTTGTTCATACACTTGCTTGCCCCAAAGGAAGTCGAAGTGGACGAAGTCGGGGATGTACTTTTTGTAGGCCACGTTGGTTATACGGGGCAGGGTGATGTTCACATCCTCGGGGGCTGAAATCCAGTCCTTGCCCCCATACCACACCGCCAGCGGGGCTTTCATGTTCTCCAGCTCATAGAAGGGAGGTGTGGTCTGGAAGACAAATGGAAGTATAGCCTGGGAGGTCAAGGGCAAGCAAAAAGAAATTCAAAGTATTCCTGATTGCTGCTTGGGATTTCTCCCTTATCCCAGGTTATAGCAGAGAAACTATCACCAGGGAGCCTCACAGTGCCTTGGGCTCCTGTGCTTGTCACCAGAGGGTCACAAAGTCATCACTGAGTGACATTACAGACACCTTTTTTTGTAAGAAAGGCACAAACTTGTTTCCCCATATAAACTAAATCCCATAAATCCCATACGATTCAAGAAATCACAGAATGGTTTGGGTTGGAAGGGACCTTAAAGATCATCTACTTCCAAACCTCTGCCATGGGCAGGGACACTTTCCACTAGACCAGGTTGCTCAGTGCTCAGAATTCAGTCTCAACCACTGCAATATTTTCTTTGCACTATTTTCCCTTCTTTTTTTTTTTATAATCTCTTTTTAAACCGTTAAATGAGAATGGCCTTCTCCTACCTGGTTGTAATGGAGCATGTTGTCACTGCCATAATCATAATACTTGAATTCCCCTGTTTGATAGAGCTGGAAAAGGAGGAGAGCCATGTTTATCATCCATGTATTGGAGGGGACCCCAGAAAGGATAAAAGAGGTGACTGGGGAACTGCCCTGTTCCCTCCTGCCACCAAGGCTCAAGGAAGCCTTTGTTATGTCTGATATTGTATTTTGGGAGCAGAGCTCAGTCCCTGGGAAGGTCTCAGCACATCCTGAGAGATCACCCGGCTCTGCTCACCCCTCCTCTCTGCAGAACACTGATGTCTGGAGGCTGAGGCCCCAAAAACCCACAGGGAACGTGGTGTACTACCAAAAGCCTCAAAGGAGACGTGAATCAAACCTGTGGGCAAGTTTCCTTCGTCTGTCATGGTCAACGTCCACAGCAGAAAGATGTGAGTCTGCGCATGTTTCCAATAATCAGTTGTATCATTTGTTGTCCTACTGACCCTCGGCATCTCCTGTCCTGGTTTATTACCAGTCTTTGTTCCATTCCCACCTCCTACCTGCTCCAAAGACTCTTGGACATCTTTTGCTGGAAATCATGGCCTAAGTAACTTCATCTGCCCCAGTGTTTCAGTTCAGCTTTCCTCTTTCTCTCTAAAATACAGCTCTGCAGGGAGAGGAGCGGGGGATTGAACCCCAGCACTGAGCAGACGCCCTCAGGGGCTGAGAGAAGAGAACATGGGCTCTTTTTCCATAGAATCTCCCCCTGCAGCAGGAAATGTTACCTGGCGCCAGTGGAGCATGTTTTTTAGGGATGTTGAGTCAGGGTAGTGAGACAGGTACACGTCCATGCGGCTCTACAAGAAACCATTGGAGATATTTATCCTCTGCATGGAGGGAAATTCCCCTAGAAATAAAACTGATCCTGTTCAGTAGCCACACAAGTGTCACTCACACAGAGCTGTAGAGCTCCCTTCAGTAAGATGAGCATTCCCCATGGGACGCTGGGCCGTGTTGGGAGTCTATCTGGTTTTCAAACCAAAGCAAAGCTCCACGTCTTGTGCTCAAGTTCCTTTTGCAAGGACATCACTGCAGTAGCTGCGTGATGTTTCTAATGTTTCCTTCTTGGAATATTAAGAAATTTCACCTACGCTTTCCTGGAGAAACAGTGTCCCGGTTCTGACTCCATCCAGGATCAAGTTGTTACTGGTTTTGGTGCTTTTGGTACTCTGCGTGGACCCGTCTCCAGTTTCACTCACATGAGCGGTTTTTGGCAGGATTTGGACCTTGAAATCTTGGCTGGCCCCAAGGAAACAGCCCTTCCCCTTGTGGTCCCTCTGGGACTACCCAGCTTGCCTGGATGTGTCCTCAAGTAACCTACTGTAGTGTTGGCCCTGGTGGGAGCAGGTTGGGATGGAGACTCCCAGCCTGCTGCCTCCAGCCTGAATTTTTCAGGTATTCCATCCATATTCAGTACAGTGGAGCACAGAGAAAGGCTCTGATTTGGGGATAAGTGTGTTCTAAGGGATAGTGGACTGGAGAGCCTGATGGCCCCTCTCTCCTAGACGTGGATTGAAGGGAAGTTGTTCCATGACGTTACTAAAACACACATGAAATCACAAATAACTCAGTGCAAGAGAAACCCTGGGAGCCCCTGGAGCATGGAATGAATGCTGGGGGGAGCAAAATGCCAACACAATGGCCAGATAATTCTACCCATCAAAGGCATGAAAGGCCATGTGAAGGCAGCAAATTGACAGCTCCTGCTCAGACAGCGAGAAACTGGATCCCTTCAAAGGTAAGCTGGAGGGTGGGTACATACCATATCTAAGCTGCTGGTAAAGCCACCGGGCAAGTAAAGGACCAAGGAGCAAACACTTCTAAAGATGGGGTAGGTGCACACACTGGAGATCAGTTGCTTCAAGATATGGCCCTTATCAAAGACCACCGTGTGTCCTAAAATGAGCTGTGGAAGCCAAAAGGGTTGGTCAGAGTGGTTCCTGTTGCTTTCTGCCTCCAGGTGCTCCCCACCTCTCTGCCCACCCCTGGGAGCTGCTGACTTCTCGCCACAGCTTTGCTGTGCTTTGTCATTTTGGCTTTTCAGAAACAGCCATGGCCCTGGGAGAGCCTTGATCTTCCCAGGACAGGTTTCTGCCGGGAGAAGGGACCCAAGCCCAATATCTAGAAATAGTTCTTCTCTGATTAGGGCTGGACAGGAGGATATTTTACACTGTTCAGTGCCCCACAGGGCGAAGGGCACAGGCACAAACACATAGCAGGCACCCAGAGGGCAGGGAGAGGGGGGGGATGGACAAGCACTGCGCGTCTTAGCACATCTCACATGTGGTGAGGACATACCTTAACCAGCACCTCGGGAAGGTCAAACACCCTCACCAAGGGTGACTTCATGTTGGAGTTCACGGTGACGGGAGCCAAGGCAAAAAACATCTTGATTTTGTGATCCAGTTCGGGAATGGATGAGAAGGTAACGAAACCTGTGTGAGGGAGAAGGAAGCAGACCCTGCCCTGTTATATCTGAAGGAGTTGTTGACTCCCAGGTGTGTGTGCCCATCAAACCTTTAGAAGTGGCTCTAGCAGGTTGGTGACTTCACCTGAAGCCTTTGCTGCTGATGTATTTCAACTCCCAAAGCTCTTCCTGGGGCTCTGGCAGCAATGGGATGCACCAAAAGCCATGACAAGTTTTGGGCTGTCACTGCTCAAAACTGTTCTGTTAAAGCAAACAGGGATTATTATCTGCCCTTTTCCCACTGCTGTTTGGACGTGCCCAGATGTTACCGTCCCTGACCAAGGTTTTAAGAACTCTCCAAAACTGGGTGCGACTGTGACACGGGGCTGATCTCCTCCTAAGTACCTGTGGTGGTGCCTTGAGAGTAAGCCACGTAGTACAACTGCTCCTGCCCCGTTTTCTGCAGGATGTAGTTGATGGTGGCTGGGAGGTCGTACATGGCCATCTCATGGAAGCTGCAGTGGAGACACGCACATGGCAAAATCACTCCTGCTGACCTCGGGAGCACATGGCAGGCAGTGCCATGGCTACCTGGGAGCAGGCAAGGGCTTTGGCAGGTGTGGGCAGCCCTGTGGAGTCCCGGTGGTGCCAGTTTCTACCCACTGGCACATGGTGTGACTGCCAGCAGCGCTGCTTCTCCAGCCTGCAGAACTCTGCTGAGGGTACCAGGTACCTGCCCGCCCTTCAGGTTCACAGCACATACCTGTAAGCTGAGTATTCCTGGTGGTGAAACTCAAACTCTTTGTGTTTCCGTGACCAGCTGTTCCCTCGGCTGTTCCCGATCCAGACGTCGTAGCCGGCGTCGGCCAGGATGAAGCCCAGGCTGCTGTTGGGCAAGTTGGTAACCCAGTTGCTTCCCTCCAACACCAGCCCATGCTGAAGGAGGACCACAGCCTTGGGAGCTGGAGGAAGAAGAGGAGGAATCATTTTCTCTGACCGCTGGGAAAACTGACCGTTCACATCCAGGTATTGCATTGGCAGCAACGCCCTGGGGGGGTGACACCAGTGCAGGGAGGTGGTCAGCCTCTGTCCTCAGCCTCTGTCCTCAGCCTGAAAGAGACCGTGTTTTTGAAGACGGCTCTTTGGTCATCCCAGGGCAGAGAAAATGGTTACAGCGAAGATGGAAGATAAGGTTGGACTCTACATTTAACGGAGCCTGACAAATCAGGCTCCCAGAAAGACACACAGGTCCACATCCGGACACTGACTGTGCCCCTTGCATGGAGACCAGGCAGACCTTCCTGTGACACTTACGGGGACAGAACATGCTGGAGCCCTGCGCTTTTGCTTCATGGGAGATGCTCATGCTCTCCGGGTCTCCCCTGCCGTGAGGAATCCTCTGCATGGTCAGGTAGTAGCCATCATCCGTCACCACTTCATGCTCCTCGTAGGGGTACCCGTGGTAGCGGATGATTTCACCCTGTAGGATGGGAAGGACAGCATGGGACAGGTCCCCAGGGAGGTGGTGGGGGTCTCTCTCCTGAAGGGTGTGAGGGCTTGGCTGGGCAAAGCCAACTGTGGCTGCCCCGAGCTGGTGCTGCCAGTGGGAGGGTGGAACAGGGACCTCCCAGCGTCCCTTCCACCAACGCTGCGGCGATGTCATGACTTCAGCTAAAATTTTTGGCAGGTGTGAGTTTCCTGCACTCCCTGAGCAGGTCTGGTAGAGAGCTGTCTCTTTGGGTGTCGCAACCAGTGCTTGCGAAGAGCAGGGCAGCAATGACACCGAAGCTCTGAGCCTGAGACAGCTGTGTTGGCCAAACCTGTTGACTTGGAATGAAGTTCGCCATAAATGTCTGCCATAAATCTGGGAAGATTTATCATAAATAAGAACAGGGAGATAATAAAACCTGTCATCAAACACCGGTGAAGACACACAGAGACCCATGGGTCTTGCCCAGACTATGAACAGCATGACGAAGCAGGAAAATAAGGGGGAGAAGTAAGGACTTACAACGTCCATGGAGACCTCAGGGTTTGCATCTGACTTTTCCCCAACGCACATTAAATAAGCCACGGTCAGGAACAGCCACATCATGGTGCTCTGCAAAACATCATCAACAGCAGAAATGTGAGAGACACTCATGGCACTGGCACAAAAGCTGGGGAATGCACCGGGGAAAAGTTGGGGAGTGCCTGATGTTCACTACACTTCTATCAGTAGATCAACATGACCACTCCACAGATGAAACAATTTTTAACTTGAAGTCCTCTAATTGCTTCTAAAAACAGCTTATTTTGCTAATCTTGAACAATGCCAGGGTCCAAATTCTACCACATTGCTCATCAGGCCCTTGTTTTTGGAAATAAGCACATGTATGTGTACAGCTACTTGTGCCCAGGCAAACCCGGTTTTCAAGGAGATTATTAGAGGTTATTCATTTAGAATGATGCCTTGGGCAGCTGGAAGAATAGATTGTTTTGTTACACTGACAGCTGAACTAATCCGGAGTAAACCACCCAATTTTAAGTCGCAGGGCCATGGAGTTTCGTTTTTAAAGATGAAATCAAACAATGTGATTTTGTTGGAATCTCCTTATGCCTGAAAAGACCCTGGGACACCCATGACTTGTTTTTGCAAACCTGAGTGAAATACCATCTCAGGAGATCCCTGTTTTTCTGGGATGGGTTTTGAAGGATCTGTTTTGACATGTTCCTGCCACAAAACAGCTTGGTAGTATTTTATTTCATAGAAACACAGAATCATGGAATGGTTTGGGTTGAAAGAGACCTTAAAGATCATCTCGTTCCACCCCACTGCCACAGGCAGACCCTCCATGGGTAAATTTGTTGGGAGGCAACAAACTCACGGCAGAAATACTGCCTTAGCTCTTGTGTGACACGCTGATATAATTAAATTGTGTGGAACGATGTAGCAAGGAGCTGCCAAATTCCCGCTGAATGTCAATGCTTGTGCTGGGCTGCAGGGGAAGCAGCGATCACGGCTGGATGCCACTGCCAGGTATTTTCTATCCACCCCACTTGCCCCCCCGGTGAAAGGAAGGAGAGCTGTGAGCAGGTTTCTATCGCTTCCCGGCTCTAACCCTCATCATTCCCTCTCTTCTGCGGGAGGAACTTCTGCATGCTTCCCACGCTGCAGGAGGTGGTTTTGCAGCTGGGGAGAAAGCCACCTGCTCCCTCTGCTGTCGCTGGAGTGGATGTGTGGAGGACCACAACTGCACCACTGCTCTGCTGGAGGGCACCCCGGGACACCCCTTGTCCACCCTCCCGCTCACAGCACGAGGTCGGGGGGCTCTGATTTGGCTCGGCAGAGCCCTGACGCCCACTCTGGGGGAAGGAGGGTGGTGAACCCTCCTTTCCTGCACCCCTTGGGGTGCGATTTGGAGCCAAGACCCTTCATTGCACCGCCTGTCACTGCCGACATCCCTGTGCTGCAGCATGACCCTCCTTCCGCGCATCCTTCCCGGGATGCTCCTGAGGAGAACGCGGGTCTCTGGGACACACGGGCAGAGGTGGGGGCCACGGCAGGGACGGCAGCCACGCAGTCTCAGCACAGCCCATCTGCTGGGCCCCCGAGGCTCTGGTGTCAGGACTTTAAGACCTAGCCTTTAGAAGAAGCAAGGAAAGACCCGAAAACATTTTTGTGGCGTAACGTCAGGAGAATAGAATGCAAATTGCAGAGAAGAGCCTTGCCTGGGATGGCCCTTTCCTCCCAACAGGAAACCTGCAAAAATGCTCCCTTAGTGAAGCGTCCCTCAGCTCAGCAGAGCTTGAGAGCCCCCGGTGAGCTCCGAGAGGTGCAGCAGGGTGAAACTCCTTCCACCATCCTGACCCCCGAGCGTTCCCACTGCCCCTCCCGCGAGCAGAAACGACATTCCTTTGAAAAAGGATTCTGGGGAAGCCCCGCTGTCCCATCCTACTGCCCGCAACTACCTGCAGCTCTCTCCTGCCGTCCCCAGGGATGGCCCCTCGCTGGCAGCCTGTGCCAAGGCAGGGGCACCCGAGGAGCAGGGATTACCTGTCGCCGGGCAGGGGCTGCAGCAGAAGAGGTGTGGGTGCCTTTCCTCCCGATGTCCACCCCGCAGAAGGTCCCTGCTGCCCGCTCACACCGCTCTCGCCCACCGTACGCCGGGCTGCAATTCCCTCTGCTCCACATATTCGGGAGCGTCACGGGTCGCCACTCCCTCTAATCCTTCCTCCTACGAGGATGTAATTTACCTGAGGGCTGGAGTCTGCTCCTGCAGGAGATAGCCTGCCTCCCTGGGCTTGCTTGGGAATATTTTCGTGGTGCTACAGAAGAGCTGATAGCTGTAACAAATTGGTTATTTCCACTTCATTGAGTCATTTGGCAAGGCCTGTGACCTCTGTGAACTGGAGGACATGGAGCCTCTGGACTCTCCACCTGCACTGGGACTAGTGTTGGTGCACGGGACTGGTGTTGGTGCACGGAGCTGTGGGGTGCTCAGGGTGCTGTGAGGTGCCTGGGACCAGCCTAGCTCATTCCAACAAACTCCTGTGGGTAATCCATCCAGCTCTTCTTGGCTCTTCTCGCTGCCTCCTGGCTTGTAATGACCCACTGCCTGAAAATGCAGAACTTCCCAGTCCCCATAGTGACTTCGGGGGGTGCTCTTTAAAAAACAAGAAATAAATCCATCCCTGGGAAGGAAAGAAGCTGGGGACAAAGCCTTCACCTCTTCCCAGACTTCACTGCTTCCTAGCTGGCAATGCCTTTGGCCAGGAGCTGCCTGATGCCCCAGGAGGTCTCTGCAGGGTCGTTGAGGGGTGGCATGGGCTGGGGGTGTCATTTTTGGCAGTGCTGCCTTAGCAGTCACTTCTCCATTCCTTGCCATGGTGCCCAGATTGCAGCACCCCGGGGCTGGCTGTGCCCCCTGTGGCCTCCTGCAGCCCTCCTGGTGTCAATACCTGCCAGGTCTGGCCCAGCCACACTTGCTGAAATGTGGATAGTCATTCTTTGGGAAGCCTAAATAATTCCACCTCTATTTGGGGCTCTAATGACCGGTCTTCACTAAAGACTAGCTGGAGGCAGCGTCAGAAGCCCTCCCAGTTGGCTCACCCTCAGATGAGCAGTGGCTCATAGCAGAGTGTGATTTTTTTCCCTACAGGGAGAGGAGGAAAGGTGGAAAAACAGGACCAGGTATGCCCAGACAAGAACCACTCCCCCTTCCTCCCAGCATACAGCAACAATACAGCAACACCAACAAAACTTGCCTTCCTTTTGGAAGGCATCAGAGAGGCTCCTGGTGGAGCTGTGGCCACTCCTGGTCCTTGCATCAAGTTTGGGGCCACACTGCACTTCCCCTATTACTTGAGTCTGAGGGAGAGAGAGCAGAGGAGGAGCTGACCCTTCACCAAAGTGTCCTCAGAGATTTCCAACATGCAGATTGTGTGGCTCTAGCAGTGGGATGGAGGCTCTCCAGAGAGGATCCAGCACATCTGCTGGGGCTTTGTGACTGTCCCCATTCCCTCACCCTTCTCTGCACCAGTCCACCCTGGTATCTCACTACCAGGGATACTCCCCATGCCCCCAGGATGCTCCCAGTTCAGACTATTGAGGCATGAACAAATCAGAGAAAGAATTCTGAGTCAAGCTCATTCCAAATGTTTTAAAAGTGATTTTGTTTTCGTCTTGTAACAACAAATACCCACTGAAGGGGAGGGAAAGAGGAGGGGATTGCTTGAAAGCAGCCACAGGGTGAACCACTGCTGCTGTTAGCACAGGAGTGGTGTGAGCACGGTGTGAGTCACGGGGGTGAAGGCTGAACATCCACCACGTGTGGGTGGAGAGCTACTGAGCAGACAGGGACCTGGGGCTGCTGGTTGGCAGCAGCTCAATGTGGGGCAGCCCCGAGGGAAAACCTCATCCTGGGCTCCATCAAACACAGCACGACCAGCTGGGCATTTCTTTGCTCCGAGCTGCTTTAGTCTCAGGTACTCTTTCCTAAACTTCTCTGCACTTCAGCTGGCTGCTGTTTGGTCATGCACTGAGGTCTTGGAGTGATCCTTGTCCATGCAATGGTGCTCTCTGAAGGAAATGGGAAAGCCTGGGCAGCAGGGAGTGCTCTGAAAGTGCTGGTGAGGGAGATGATCTCCTGCCCAAACCCTCATAGAAGGTGTAGTGGTTTGACATATTTTAAAAAAACCCGAAATAACAACAAAACAACACAGTTGCTCACCTCTCCTTGAGCATGAGGTGGTTCTTTAGCCTGCCCATGGCCACCCAGGGCAGGAGCTCTGTGGGAATGGAACCCTCTCTGCTGGGAAGATGGGAAAGGGCAGCCTGCCCGGGTCCAGCCCTGTCACTATCCGTGACACCAGCAGTTATGTTTGCGCTGCTTTGTCGGGGTGAGAGGAGTGTTTAGTTGCATTGGTAAGCCATGGTGTTATTCTAGGACCTGTGAGGTTGTCCCTGATGAGGTCCAAGGTTGGACCATAGACTTGCAGAGGCTGCTGCCTGTCAACATCACCACCGTGCCCTGGCTGGCTTTGCATTTCTTCTCTCTGCAGCGGTGGAGGAGCAGGAGGGGAAGAAACAAGCCTCTCCATAAATCCCCTGTATTTTCCAGCTGATTATAAAGGGTTTTGGTGTTCTCTGTGATGCAGAGCTGGTGAGACATTTTTTTGTGTGTGTGCATGGGTGCTGTTGAGTTTGATTTAGCCAGAAACTTGAGCTCAGGTTTTTCTGGTTTGTGTGTGTGAAGTGTAAAGTCTGTTACAGAAAAAAAGCCCCACCCAACCCCAAACCCCCCAGGGCACCCATGTCTTTGGTTTGCTTTCCTCCTCTGTCACTAGAGGGAGAAGCAAAGTTCTGTGCGGTCTATGCTGAGCTCTGTCCCTACCTAATCATTTTACTGCTCACATGACTAAACCCCTCCCAACCCTCCCTCTGAAGCTGTTTTGCAAACCACCACAGGTCATCAGCAGGGTGGAAAGAACACCTTGGCTTCAAGGAGAAGCAATTGTCCCTTGGATGCTGAGCTGAGAGCAGTCGAGCAGGGAGGTGTGGCCCTGGGGTGCTGCGTCCAGCCCTAGAGTTGCACCTAGTGTGTCCCCTCAGTATCTCTCAGCCCCTGCTTGGTGGGGGAAAGGAGGTCCTGACTCCAGCTATGATTCTCCTGATTATTGGCCATGCACATGCCAGTTGTGCTGAAGGCACAGGGCCCTGTTTGAGTTGTGCCAGTGGAGACATGTAGTGTCTGAGCGGGTGGTGCCAAAACTCTGAGAGCCTCTTGGTGAGGTGCTCGTGTTTGGGAGCCCACCCTTGGGTGGGCAGCTGACACGTATCACACGTGTCCTGGGTGCTCTCGGGGCACAGGCAGTAGCATTTCACCTCAGAACAGCAAAGCAAAGCTCGCGAGGTGCTCAGAGGCAGGACGTGCTGAGAGGGACTTGTGCCCACGTGTGGCTGCCCTGGACGAGAGGAAAAGTTGAGTGGTTTTCTGGATCTGCCAGGCAACCTGCTGAAATGCCTCTGAGCCTGCCCAGCCAGTGGATACCTGCCTGGGCAGGGAATATGGTCTTGGCCTCGAATATGCCCTTGGCAGGGGGAATATGCAACTGGATCTGGTTGAGCAAATGCAGCTCCCCCAGCCTCTCCTTGCACACCTTGGCCTCCACCCACCATCTCTGGCCTCACTCTGATGTGGGGGTGTCTCTCCAGCCTCCTGGGAACCCAAACCTGGGTGCTGCATCATGATTTAGCCTCCCCAGTGCCAAGCACAGGGAATAATCCCCTCCCAGGGCTTGCATGTGCAACACATCTCTGGCTTGAGGGGAGCCGGAGTGCCAGTTATGGAGTCATTCCTCCGAGGAAGTAGCCAAGCCTGTCCAGGAGGAGAGGTTAAGGAGGTGGGGCAGGGGCTGGAGAAATAGGAGGGGTAGGCGTAGGGAGAGCTGTGGGCTCACAGCTTGTCCAGAGAGGCACAGAGGGCAACGGGCATTTCTGGAGAAGGACTGAGGAAGGACCGAGGGAGGACCGAGGGAGGCTCATCAGGCTTTCTGCAAGTCACTGAGGCAGGTGAAGGTGAGCCTGGAGGCCAGAAGCTGCTTGTGAGGACACAGGGACCAAAGGCAGACCTGGTCTAACTCCTTTGTACCCCCTGCCCTTGCGGGGAGTGCCCCTGCCTGCATCCTGGTGGGAACTGGCTTTGCTGCACCTGGAGCATTCTGGGGAGCTCCTGCAAGGAGAAGGTCCGTGCAGGTCTGTCTGCAGAGCTCTATGCATCTCAGCAGCCTCTTCCCTGCCCCTGCTGGGGTGTCAGCAGGTGACAGTGGGAATGGTGTGTGAGCTCTGCAGAGAACCTCAGCCTGAAGGTCGTGAGCTGGGCTAGGGAGGGGAAGGTTTCGGGGAGCATCCCCACAGCTATTTCAGGCTGCAGGGTGGTGGGAAGGAGCAGCCTTCAGGATTTCGCTAGATTAGACCTGGGGGTGTTGCCAGATGAATGTTGGATGTCCAAGCTGTGGGATTAGGCTCTTGCTGTATCTGCTGATGGAGGCTGTCCCTGATGCTGGAAGTGGTGGTGGATCAGCAGCTTGGGCTTGGGATCCAGGTTTTATGGGGTGCCTTGAACAACAACCAAATGCAACAGCTCCTTCTAGCCCATCTTCACACAGTGGGCCAGGTAATTCCCAAGCCTGGTCTCTTTTCCTTTTGCTGATCCTACTGTCTGCCTTGGAGGGAGCCATGCAACTGTTGGCTCCTGCTGATGGTTCTCAGATTGCCTGGAACCCCTTGGGCTGGTGTGCTGGGGATGGCAGGACACACCAGGAGCACGTGGTAAACCATCCAGGGCAGGGACAGAGCAGGGAAGCTCTGGCAGAATGGAGCTCTGACACAACCCCTCCTGCTTGAGGGATGATGCTTCCCCTGAAATGCATTCCCTGAAAGCATCCCTATGCTTTTCCCAGTGATGGGGTGGCAGGAGGCTGCTTGTCCCACACTGCAGCTGCAGCTGGACTAGATGGGAATGGTAAGCAAAAGTCTTGGAATGGGTTCCTAACTGCACAGGGGATTGGAAACACCTGCCCCACGTTGCAGCGTAAGGCTGCTGGATGCTGGAGCTGCACAGAGTTTCCTGGTACTGCCAGTGGCCCCCTGCCCTGCTCATGCCAACCCCATCATCCCCCAGGTGCTGTGGAGAGGTGAGATGTGGCTGCTGCTGGTGGCCCTGTGCCTGTCCCGGGGCCTGGGTAGTGCCATCCCCATTGATGAAGAATTCCACAACCCCGAGAGGTTCATGAACATTGTAAGTTCTGGGAGGGCAAACACAGCCATGAGGTACCCAGGCTTCCCCAAAGTCCTTCCTGAGGGACCAGCTGGGCTCACCCCATCCCTGTTCCTGATGTCTGAGGAGCTTGGGGCATCAAGAGTGTCCTGTATTTGCATGGGTGTCACTCACTTCATGCCCTCAGCTTGAGCTTGGTCTCTCCCTGTTCTTCCTTTAATGTAGAGGGACCTTCAGACGGAGGTGACACCAGAGAATGTGGGTGGCAGGAGCGGGTGAAACTGAGGTCAGGCATGGGATGGTGGCTCACCCTCTCCCCTTGCACCATTGTCCCTGCAGAGCCAGAAGATCCGTTTCCAGGGGTATCCCAGCGAGGAGTACGAGGTCACGACAGAGGATGGCTACATCCTCAGCCTCAACCGGATCCCCCACGGCAGAGAGGATGCTGGGCACTCAGGTGGGCTCTGAGGGTGAGGCAGCTGTGACCCTGCCCAGAGACGAGGCAGTGTGCAAGGGGAGCCAGTGGGAATGCCCCTGCCATCACACATGGTTTTGGCAGCTGGAAGAGACACGAGAAGTTTTTGCCCAGCTGCCCTGAGCTGTCCCTGGGGATACAGGAGCTCAGCACCCAGGATGGGGCAACGTGACCCAGTGACCCCCAGCGCCTCCTTCCCTGCAGCAAACCCCATGTCCTGGTCCAAGGTTTCCTGACAGCTCAGGGCCTGGGATGGCAAAAGCCCTTCCAACAAAAAAAAGCACCAGCAGAACCAGGGAAATAATGGGATCAGGGAATGTTTAGCATGCAGCCTGTGGAAAAGAGCATCAAGATGCACAGGGGTGTTTTATTTCCGTATGGGAAAGGCATCTTTTTCTGTCAACTACCTGCTATCTCCTTTTCCAGCATCCAGGACACCCGTGTTGATCGTGCATGGGTTTTGTTTGGATGGTGGTGACTGGGTGGACAATCTCCCTGACCAGAGCCTGGCCTTCATCCTCGCAGACGCGGGATACGATGTCTGGATCGGGAACAACCGGGGCAACAGCTGGTCCCGCGGGCACCTGGACCTTTCTGTCCACCAGGAGAAGTTTTGGGATTTCAGGTGAGGGGGCCACCAAGGACAGGGCTGGTATGCTGGGCTGTCACCACCTGATGTCCATGGGAGGCTGGGAGATGGGCATCTCCTCCAGCCTCTCCACTTGCTCCCCAGCTTTCACGAGATGGCCATCTATGATCTCCCTGCCATGGTGGGCTTCATCATAATGCAAACCGAGCAGGAGAAACTGTTCTACGTTGGCCATGCTCAGGGCAGCTCCCTGGGTGAGTGAGGAGGAGGAGGAGCAGATGGTGGATGGGAGTGGGGCATGGGGATGCCATGAGAAAGGGGCATCAATGCCCACCCCAAACTGGAGGCTGCTGGGAACAGGGCTGCGCTGGCCCATGCAGCCACTTTCCCTGCCTGCCTTCTTGGTCCTTCTGTGTTGGAGAGGTTTGCCATGTCTTGGCCATCTATCCTGGGCTGTGCTGACATCCAGGAGCATGTTTTGTTCAGACCCTGTGCCTCAAGCAGGGTGCCTGGGACGAGCTGGGGTTACTGTTGTGGTCTCTTGCTGCTTCCCAGGTTTCATAGCGTTTTCCAGCCTGCCACACCTGGGCGAGAAGATCAAACTCTTCTTTGCTCTGTCTCCTGCGTACACCTTGCACCACGTCAGAAGCCCCGTGTTAAAGACATTGTTTCTACCAGACATGGCACTGAAGGTATGTGAGGTATTGTGTGTTATTACTCGCAAAATCCAGAACTTCTGGCAACTCTTACCCCCTGCATTGCCACCGTGCACTGATGCCATGCCTGCAGCGGGCGTTGAAGATCCCAACATCATCCCTAACATTTCCTTGCTCTCTTGCAGCTAAACTTTGGAACCAAAGAGCTGAGCCTGGTGAGCAGACGGGACAGAGCCCTCCTTGCTGAGAAGTGCAGCAGATTTCCAGTAGATGAAATCTGTGAAAATGAGATCTTCCTCGTCGGAGGGTACAACAGGAAGAACTTGAACATGGTGGGTGCATCAGGCTCTCCAGTCACAGTCCGCTCCAGTTGTCCTAGACACCTAGGGATAGTTAATGAGCTACAAAAATGAGCATAAAACCCCCAAAAGGAGGTGTGAAAGGCAGCAGTTATTTGGAGATTTCTTGCACTGGTCTTCGAGTGTCAAACCTGCTGAAGTCTTTTGTAAGAAAGAATCATTTGTGCTCATGTCTCTAAGGGAAAGGCAACTCCTGCCTTATTTTCTGCTGACGTGCAACAAGTTTACAGAAGAAAATAACCAAAAAATTACTGGATCAGTTTTATTTCCATTCTAAAGCGTTGGTTAACTGGTTTACCTTGGAAAGCCCCTCAAAGCTCTTAACAGAATAAAGCTGCTAAAGTGCATATAACTGTTACATTGAAGTAATAAGACAGAATGTTTGGGGTTTGTTTGCCTAGACAGATTTTCATCATTCCCAGCTCATTTAGAAAATACTCTTTTTCCTGCAGAGCCGACTGGATGTATACCTAGCTCATTTTCCAGACTATACATCAGTAAAAACTCTTCTCCACTGGGGACAGGTAGGGACTCTGATTTTATAACTACTGAAACTGATGTTTTTTCTTTTAATCTGTGAATATGATGTTTTCAAATGCTGCTGGAGACAGGTAAGGAGGTAGAATCAAAGTCAATACATAAAAAGGATTTTTAAGTTGCTGCAGCAAAGTGTCTCAAAAGCCACAGATGCCCCACAGATGGGGCTGATCCAGGGCATTACCTGCACAGGGTTAACCCTTTGCCTCTGCCCTTCAGGCTGCCAAAACCGGGGAGTTCAAGCAGTTTGACTATGGGGTCCTGAAGAATCAGGAGAAGTACGACCAGGTAAATGGGAACTTACGGAAGGAGGAGAAGGGAAAGGGACCTGAGGGTCCTGGTTGGTGGCAAGTTGGATGTGAGTCAGAAATGCCCTGGCAGCCAGGAGGGCCAACTCTGTCCTGGGGGCATCAGGCCCGGCATGGCTGGCTGGGCCAGGGAGGGGATTGCCCCGCTCTGCTCTGCCCTGGGGCGGCCTCACCTGCATTATTGGGGCACTTTGGGAGGCACAATGTCAGGAAGATATTGAGCCACTGGAGAGTGTCCAAGGGAGGGCAACAAAGAAGGGAAAGGGCCTTGATTTGAAGTCGTGTCAGGGCACTGAGGGCACTTGGTGTGTTCAGCTGGAGAAGAGGAGACTGAGGGGAGACCTCA
>VZRE01010883.1:0-35946 GCA_013396775.1 Cephalopterus ornatus
GGCAGAAAAGTTGGATCCAAACCGTTACAAAATGAAGCTGCCTGGTAATCTACACAACTAATCTCCTTACAAACTCATGTTGTATTTCAATCACCTTCCATTTGGCTTCTCATTTCTTCTGCAGTTCTTTAAAGCACCTTGGAAAATCACACGAAAAATGCCTTTTTTTTACTTTGTTTGTGCATTCCAGTTATCCCATTTAACATATTCAGTTACTGTCCTTATTACTGGACCTGTAATTTAATATTCCAGTCTTCTTTATATTCTGAAACTGCAGTTGTATCCTGCCATATGAGTATATTTACTGAGATTATTTTAATAGCTGAAATAAAATAATTTCTACATCTATTTCTTGATTCTAGTTATCCACCAACCTCTCCCTCAATCCTCGCATTATCTTTGTTAAATTCAGAGGCAGAATATTGGTCTAATTTTCAGAATAACTTTGACAAAAATGTCATTGATATCCATAAAAAAAATTGGACAACAGAAGTTTAATTCTGAAAGAAGTTAATCTGACTTTTTATCATACATTGAAGCCATGTAAAAATATTTCATTTTTCAGAGCTTTCCAAGGGAAACTAGAGAATTTCAACTGAGAGAGATTTATTTGAGTCCAAAAGTCCAAAGAGAGCCTAAAAAACAACAGAGGAAGGTGAAAAGAAAGAGAACTAGCATGAGGTTAGTCTGGATGTCATCAGTTTTGATTTTGGCATTAAGTTTATTAACCACATCCAAAACCATCAAGAGTTGAAGACATTATTCAACACAGATTGGTGGAGATGTGTTCCCCAGTAGGTGAAATTTCCACCACTTTCAGCCAAGATCCTATTAATCTCTGCTTGCCCGATCACCACTTCTGGTCTTGAGCCAAAATGCTTCAGCCACAGTCCTGTTGGTTCTCCAGATAATTGTGAATTGACTGTTCCCTTCACTTTGAGAATGGTTCAGGTGCCGATTCTTGTACCGTCCTTAACATTACCCTACAGGCTCACTGCTGGTATCCACAGAGACTCTTAAATTTTGGGGTATCCAGTCATTCTACGACAGTATAGCAATCTAAGCAGAGCCAATAGGCACAGATGTCTACAGGAAGAAAACAGTCCTTATCCACTACTCCCAGCTAAAGGACCAGGAGCTGGATCTGCAGGGTAACCCAGGTATACATTCCTCCCAAATGGATACAGGAAATGCTGATAAGAGACTTGAGTCTCTCTCCCACACCTCAGCGTCTATTTGTAAGTCAAGGCTAAAAGCCATAGGAATCATCCCAATTAAAAATAGTATTTACTTATGTACCAATACCCTGGCACTGAGGGCATGTACCCAGGGAGTGGAATGGACCATTTGAACGGCTCAATAACTGAAATTTGCGTTCTGATGCCTAGGTGCCCATCACAGGGCATGACTCAATTTACTAGCATTTTGCTAAATACAGCAAAGGCACAGGACCACTAGCTTATAATTAAGAGGTTTACTAATGCTAAGATCTACAGAATACTTCACAAGCATGATCCTCTGTTGCAGGGTATCTGAGGGAAGATTTTCCTCTTATTTAGCTTATTATAATGAAGACTTTAATTCCCTAGGTTCTTATTCCCCAGGAAAAAAACTTCTTGACCCCATCATCAAATGTACTCATATTTTCATAAAGCACATGCCCTGTACCTGAGAGATCTGGGAAGAGAGACTCATTGTCACCACAGGATGCAGCTGAGCTGAGGCACTGCTGTGTCTCACGGCAGCCTTATCAGGGATATCCTGCAACACCACGTTAGCAATACCCACTGGTCATGATGGGCCTGTGTGTGCACAAGGGGGAAGAAATTTCTACCTCCTCAGCCCTTATGGGGGAAAGTTTCCACAAAGATGTGAAGACCTGAAGAGTAGATGAAAACCCATCAGCCTCCCAAGCTGATTTAGTCTGGCACACAGGTTGTTGCAAACTGTTAGCACGCCACATGCAGTTCAGCCACAACCTTTTTTCCCTGGTGCCATTTATCAGAAAAATTGTCAGTTATTACTTGTGTCAGCAATAACAACATAAGACAGACAAGTCTTCAATAATACATAACAATCATTTATAATTTAAATTAGGCCATCTACAAAATAATACTGCCAAGTCCCATATACAGCTGAGCTGATAAAGGAGGAGACCATAGTAATTCATTTACAAGTCTGCCAGGAATCCCTGGGTAACCAGCATGAACATCTACTAACTTAGCCAAAAAGCATGGTTGGCTGTAACCCATCCTTTTGTTTGAGAGGAGGAGAGTGGCTAGTACTCTAGAACAGCCTTCACACCTTGGGAAAGCTGTAAAGTTTCTCATATGCTCAGTCCTATATATAACAGCAGAATTTGGCTTACTAAGACTGCCTTACAGTCTCAACCTGCAAGAACAGACACATTTAAATCATCCGAGAGCTAAGCTGAAAACTAAAAGCACACTGGTTTTGTGTTTGTGCTTGAAGAACACAAGTATCTTCAGTGTGTAAGGCAAGATGCAACTGACCAAAGGGACCCCTGAGACCACTACGAAAGATCATGGGAAGAAACAGTTCCAGCATATCAGTCACCTAATCAATGGCAGGTTTTTTTCCTGTATGCATCACTGAAAACAAGTGTTTTAAGGAAATTTGATATGGAGGACAGTAACTGGACAATGTTTACAGAAGGACCCCTAAATTCCAAAAAAGTTCAATTTCAAGGGTGTTTGCCATCAGATCCTCTGCCATCAGAGTTGCAAGATACTTTCAGGAAATTAGAAACTTATACCACAGAAGAAGGGAAACTGAGAGAGGGGAAGGACTTTGGGGATGAGGACATGTCTTACAAATCATCAGCTCAGACCAGAGGGCTTGGAGATCATAACAGAGGGAATCCTGAAAGAATTATGTTTCCATTAAAAAAGTATACACAAATGTAAGCTATAACAAGACATTTAGAAATGTGGAGTACCTATTCTGAGGAAAGGTATAAATGGGTTCTTCCTAGGTTACTTCCCACTTACTCAATACCCTGCAGAGGATTCATTTGGTAAATACATTCTTTTAAGTATTAGTTTCTGATTAAAGTCTCAGACAAATTTTGCAGAAGAAAAGGAGTTATTTCTAATTCTGAAAGTATTTGAAGTATCTGAAGTTTTTGTGAAGGTCCGCAAGCAGTACATCATCATTTGTGACTAATCAGCAAATTCAGCTGGCACATAAATTGACAAGAAATGTCATCAGTGTAAATTAACTTTTTCAAGCCATAAGAAAAGAGCACCAGCTTCATGTTACAACTGAAAGAATGGCTCCATTTTGGAAAGTCATTCACTATCATGCTATAGACAATGACCCCTGTCAAAAGATTTAACAAAGTTCACAGGTCAATGCAGTGGGAGGATCTCTGCTGTCCTGACTCTTAGTAATAGTCTAATCAGGCAGAAAAAGTTTTAAGTGTTGATAATTCAGTGAATGAAATTCATGCCTTTTGACCCTGAATGAAGAGACAAGGGAGATTCATCTTGTCTTCAATTAAGTTTATTTTTAAACACCTTATCTGAGTCAAGCATCATAGGATCGAAGTATTTTTATGCCATTTTAAAGCTGTGTCATAAATTAAATCTGCAGATACTCAGTGTTGGGAAAACTTTTTCACACAACAGCCATGAAATCCTGATTCTGCTGAAGCCAATGGGAGTGCTGCCATTTCTTCAACAGGGTCTGGATTTCAGCCATACTGTTTAAAGTCTCTGAGTGCTGTCTTGGCTACGCTACCCACATGCTGTTCCCAATGGGTTCACTGGCAGGAAAAAAGACAATGCTATGTAAATGCTGAATATTGCAGCTGAAGAAGACTCAATGTCACAATCTGAAGAACATGTCTAACTTCAGTTATGACATTTCTAAGATGCAGAAACCATTTCATTAGTTAATCGATAAGCGGCACGTAACCCATCAGCGCTGAAATCACTGTCAGCTTAAATTGTTACATGAGAGCTTGGTAGAACACTAGATTTAAAGAGCCTCAGCGTGTGTGCATAGCAGAAGACTACAAAGCTCATTCACACTGTGAACTGCATAGATCAGAATCAGACCCAAAAACTCCCACCCTAAAAATCTCTGATAAAGATAAGCCAAACCCAGAGTGCCTGTCTCAAATTTCAGTAAAGACTCTACAGATAAAGTTGTCTACACACATTCTTTTCTTGGTGTAGTGAGATGAAGGGACCATGCTGTATGTATAAAAAACCATAACCAAGACTTTTGCAGACTTCAGACTGCCTTGCTCTATGGGTCAGAACTGCGAAGAGCAGTGCTGTGTCCTTGAAACACCATAGTAAGGGCCATAGCAAGGGAGCAAGAGAAGTGGATAATATCCCCATCTTGCTTCCTTTAAGTCTTCAATCAAAAGGACACAACAACAGGGACCAAAATATCTAAGATTTTCCTTGTAGCTTAGATAAACTTGTGCCATCCAAAATTGTCTTTGTGACTGAGCTTCTTTGGCTTTTAGGGGTGTTTTCACTCTACCACCATGTTGATGCTAAATGCTTTACTCCACCTCCTCAGCAGAAAAGAAGCATTACCTGCCCATGATTTTGTGTTCTTATACAGCAAGGCATTCTTAGTGTAGGCTGTGTCTTACTTGCTTATTTTAAGCACCTTCACAAATTCAGTGGAACTGTAGATCTATGCAAAATTAAATACTTACGTCAAGTGTTTGCAGAACACAGCCTAAAGGTAGAAGAAAATCTTGTCCTAGAAATAGCTGTAGCATAAATTGTTTATATTTTGCCTTTGGCTAAAGTAGCGCATCTCTATTATCATTACTTTTTCATTTTAACGTTATACCACTGAAGACTTAGGTTAGCACACATATTAATTATATTTGAAGACTTCGGGTAGCATACCTATTAATTATATTATTACACTCCTCTGTGTTTTTTATTATGGCCCGGGTTTGCCCTGCTGAAAGTCAGAGCCCTCCCAACCACCACACACAGCACTCCAGAAGGCTGCCTGTCCTGCCCATCGTCACCCTCTGTGTCACCGGGCACAGTGAGCCTCCTGCCTCCAGACACTGGAGAATAATGAGGTCTAGCTCATACTATTCCTTCCCCAAAAGACCAGCAAGTATCCCTGGGTCAGAGCCAGCCACATGTTAGCTGTTAGCTCAGGCTGCTTATAAATAACTTGTTAATAGCTGTACGATTTTTCCTGGGCTAGGCATTCTGCTTTCCACTTTGATAAGAGTGTGTTTTTGTTTGGGGAGGGTTCCTGAAGTACATGTTGGGATCTACTGGCTGAGCCAAACTAAATCATGCCTGAGATGTGTGCATGAGTGAGTGTGTGTGTGTGTGTGTGTGTGTGAGCAACAGGCAGCAGCAGTTTAAAGACCCAGTCTGGCACACCCTGTTCAGATCATTTCTCCCTTGAAGTCTGCCTCCTCTTCGCATCCTGTCCTCTTTATGTCTTGCACAGAAAAAACATATATTTTCCTGACTTGATTTCCTACAGGGGAAATTAATTAGAAATGGCTGTTGGTTCCCCTCGGAGAGCATGTAACATGAAGAAAACTCTGAATATGACATTAAAGACCAAAAAGGCCAGAATTTTGAAGGTTTTTTTGATGCCTCTGTTTTTAACAGTACTGTTTTCAAAACCGTCTCCAGCACAGACCTGTCTGAGAAGACAGACACGTTCATCAGACCAAATCAAACCTGCATCAAACACCACATGCATTAGCCCTGTAAACTTATAGATGAGTAACTTCTGCACTGAGGTTTTCCAATGGGCTGCATCATCCTGGGGCAATACACTGCCTGTTGGGGCAGGTACCCCTCTGTCTTGCTTTAGGAGGGCAGAATTTGGATACAGACCGCTCAAACAACTTGAAGTGCCAAGAGGTTCCAGTAGGAAACCATGGTCAGAAGATCTCTTGATGTTGCCTATGACACAAGTAGGAGTCAGTGCTGCCGTGGGAATGTAGTTTTGGGGGGACTTTTTAGGGCTGAGCAAGCCAAGCAGAGCACTGTGTACTATAGAGCAGTGAGAGCTCCCAGCTCATTAGGATGAAGATGCTTTGAGATGTTGCCTACTTCCTAACCCCAGTGAGAAGCACCTTGCCTACCCACAGCCCTGTAGGCAGATCGACCTGCCCCGTGCCCCAGGCTACTCTGCTTTTGCACCAGCACTGCTGCCCTGGCAGTCATGCCGTGGTGGGAGTAGAAAGGCTGGCACCCCCAGGTCCAAAGGCACAGGGAGAGTTGATGGGCTTGCCTTGATGCTGGCACACTCAGAAACGAGTCAGTAACCACCCTTTGCCAGCACTGGCGAGGACAGGAGCAGCTCTCCCTACACCACCTCTTTGTTGAGAATAACCTTGCTCTCGCTGGCGTGATGCTCCCCTTTCTTAATGGCCTTCCTTAGGCTCCTAGCAAAGAGCTCCTCAGCAAAAGTTAAGAACCAAACCCTGGCCTTTGGGCTCCTCCTTGGGCTTTGTCATTAGCCTGTGAAAAGCAACTCATTAAGAAATATTCTGCATTTTTTCTGTGGATTTCTGTCTTGGCACTTGTAAGATTACAGCATGTGACAGAGCGGATGGGCGTTAGCCTTTTCAGCCTGACAGCTACGCACACAGATTGCTGCTGGAGCCACAGGGCATCTTCCAAAAGAAATCATCCTCCCAGAGTGTGATAGATGGACAGAAACTTGAAACATCTGTGAAGGCTATAAAATCCCGTGTTGGGAGCCCATTCAGAGTGATGAAATGCAGTGTCCATGAGACAGTGATCTATAAGGGCTGCCCTCTGCACGCTGCTCTGCCACGGTGAGCTGGGGTTCAGCTGTCCCTCTCCACACTTACTTGTTCCTTTTCATTAGTATGACTGAGACAAACTGGAAACTACAAGTAGAAGTTTAATCTGTCCTTTGCTGTAGCCCAAGCAGATTCAAAATGCCAACTGATTTCAGAAGAGACTTTCCTTCCAGGAACTGGGTTTCCATATAGTATGTTTATTATTAAAAAAAAAAAAATTAGTCACATCTGTGGGAGCTTAATGGTTGTCTGCCATGTAGACTTCTACTGCCCTTCCATATTTTTAGCGCTTTAAAATATGTTTGCCATCTGTTCCTGCCACAGCATTAAAAACAATCAGAGTGACTCTTTACGCAGAGGCCTTAGGATGGAAGTTGAACGGAGCCCACTAGATCACAAGTGACATGATGCCAAGTACAGTGAATATAATGAGTGTGTGGCCAGATTTTTAAAGAGCGCTGTTTGTAACCCCCTTCCCTCCAGTGCTAAGGGTCATTTATACACATGTGTCAGTACAAAAATGTGCCTCTAAGAACCAGTCTCAGAATCCAACAGCTGAAGCAACTGGTGAAAAGGCCTGAAGTTCAATGCCATGTTTTATCCTATTATACACATCTCAATTTCTAACCAGTCAATAGGCAAAAAATGGAAAGCAGATCAGAAACAGAGGACTTGTATCATGGCAATGTAGAAATAAACTTGTATCCTGAGAGGAATTTTTCCTTCCCCCCAGCTCCACAGAGGATAACAGCTGATAACTTGTTAGGTCTTTGCCAAATGCACTACACTGAGCTAATATTGATGAAATGGCTTTTTGTCTTCAGCAAGCTAAATACCACACTCTGGGCCAAAATATTTGTTACTGTTCAAAGACAAGGTTCTCAATTTCCTTTTATTTTTAATATACAGGCAATCATCTGCTTCCATTTTTTAATTGCTCTCATTTCTCGTTTTGTTGGAAAACTGGCTCTCAGCCGAATCCTTAAAGATCCCTCTATGATTACAAACAAATAACAGCGAAGTGGAAGCAGATGACCTCTTTCCACTATCTAAACTGTACTAGATGGTGGATGAATGTTATTTTCTTTAGTGGTTGCTTTGGTTTTTCCACTGCTTGGTGCAATTACATTTGCGGGTAGGTCAACAACATTGAACTAACTTGCTTAACACAGAGAGTACCTTTATTCTTCAACCCTGTTTTTTTCCCCAAGTCACATGTAATCGTTTCCATCTATTTTATCTGCCAATATTTTTAAACATGCCACTCCCTCTTGTAGGCTGGATAATGAAGCATGTAACCATGCTGTTCAGTTCTGGGCACACCAAGAAAAATTCCTCCCTAATTTGACATTAATGTCAATGTAGAGTAATTATAATCATGGCACTGAAGTTATTTTGTGGGAACTAGACAAAGTTGAGTATCAGTCTCAGAATCAAGGTATATAAAGCCAAAATCTACCTTCCCCTACCTGTTCCAAGAGGTGATAAACCCCTAAAAGTTCAGGGTGTGGGCTGTGCTGTCACTCGCACTGTCCACAAGTGTTTTACACAAACATACAGGAACCTTGGGAAACAGAGACTTGCTATTTATATGGTACTTTTGAAACCTATTCACACAGACCTCACACTGCAGAAACATAGAAATACCTCATCTTACCATAACAATGTACCTACCACAATAAATGAAGCACTGGGCCCAATTCTATCTCTGTTAAAACCAGTGTAAAATCCAGTAAAAACGGGACCATTAGGTTTTGTCACCAAGGACCAGGACAGCTGGTCTTGACTCCAAGGCCAAGACCTTCAGCTGATAGTGACAGAATTATAGAATTTTATAGAATATTTCTATAGATTTCAACTGAGCTACATCATTTCTGGCACTTGTTTTCTCTAATCCTTGTTCTCTCAGGTGCTTTTTTGGACCACACCTATTACAGTCACACAATATACATTTCATCCATGAATTATTTGACATTTTACCACACTGTGGAAAACACTTTCAAGGCCAGTTCCCCATGTCTGAAGCCTTGCAAATGCCCATCTCATGTTTGGAAATGCCTTGAATATGGCATCACATTTCAAACATCCCTTTCTCGATATTTCAACTACTCTGACACTGCACTGGAACATACAGACCAAGGATATAATTATAATTATAAAAGCCTCTGGAAAGCTTTTTGATGGCAAACTCTTGATCTCAATCATTTCCTAAGATGTGAGGTTTAAGGAACGCCGAAGTATTAAACAAATCTGCTGCTTAAAGCTGTGGACCAAGACACTCATTCATCCTTCAAAATTCCCTGGCATGGTACCACGTTTCATCACTCCTGACCACAGGAGAAAAAAAAAATAGTTTGGTAATGTTACCTTTCATGTTTGTCAGCAGTGATGAAGTTCTTTCACAGACAGCCTGGTATTGTGGAAGCTGACAGATGAGCATAAACACTTTTCCTGCCTCACTTGCAGCACTGAGGTTTCAGGTTTTACTCCTGCCACACGCCACTGCTGAGGTCTTGCTTATCATAGATGAGCCAGTGTACCCATCTTAAAATAAAACTCAGCAATTCTGCTGCAATAAGTCATAGGATCACAGAACCAATAAGGGTTGAAAAAGACCTCCAAGATCATTGAGTCCAGCCTTTGACTGATCACCACTTTGTCAACTAGACTGTAGAACTAAGTGCCATGTTCAGTCACTTCTGAACACCTCCAGGGATGGTGATTCTAAGTCAAAGACATGTTCATCAAAGCGATGATATTTGTGAGATGATTTGGAGCCTTTTGTTTTTTATTTTGAAGATGGCTTTCCTAACATGCTCACTGCCTCTATTTCACTGAATGAATCTGCCCTGGAAGTGAGGCAGCCATTTGTTTTTAAACCTTTTTAGAGTAGTGTTTTCCTGGGTTCAACAGAGGCGAAGTGTGAGTCCAATATCGCTATTTCAGTACTGCCCTACATATGGGAACTGTGATTGTGACAGACTTTGTATGGACAAAGAAAATTGTTGTAGCCATATGCTAGTCGTGACAGGTTTTGAGCTGAATTCTGGGTCTTTGGTACAAATACCTACCCTGTTGGACAGGTTCTGTTCTCTGAGTCCTTGGCTTGCCAATACAGACTCCCATTGGCAAGGGCATCCTTGTGTAAGGGTTTTTTCTCTTATGCATTTACCATCAGCTTATCCAAATTTTTGCCAGAAGTTTTACTTCTTGTGCAAAACATCATTTTGTGGAAACGTGGACTGGTCTATTCAAGAAAAGAGGGGAAATATGAAAACAGAATTAGAGGCTAGCTTCACAGCTGTCTGTGGTTTGTTCAAATCCAGAAGGCATTTTCCTGCAAAATATCACTACTGAATCCCCCCCAATAAATTATGTGTAGCCTGATTTACTTTTCAGCGTAGTGAGACTTATTGACTGCTATTTTAAGTTGAAGCTCAAATCTGGAGTCTCCTCTGTCCAGGAAGACATTTACATTTCTGCAATGACTTAAGTTTTATTGAAGTTAATTTTATCTAAATAGTTGCTTGATTGTCATTAGACATTCACTGATAGATTTTGTCTATTTGCAAAGAATAGTCTCTTGCAGATCTTTCCTATGCATTTTTATTCTCTATGGAATGATGCAGCACACTTAGGGAAAAAGTCCATCTTTTTATCAATACTTGAAGATCTGTTTCATGATTTTGACATTAATGTATTAAAGTTTATTAAAATTCATACTGGTAGCAATGACTTACTGCTGTAAAGTCACCTTCCTGCCATCGAAAGCCCTTTAAAGAACAGCAATGAAAACAAAATCTGCTCTCTGTTATGCAGATATAGCTTTTACACAAACAACTCATCCAGCTGAAGCATCTGATTGCTGCCTGCATTAGATTTCATTTTGCAGGCCTGGTGTCTGATAGTTAATAAATCAAATCTTCGCTAAATCTTTCAGTTGATTTTTCATCTTTTCCTGAAAATTAAGCTGTTTAAGCCTGAAGTTCATTCAAGCCATTAAAATGGAGAACTAGCCATTTCAGCTTTGTGCTCCAGTGGGTTTTTGATCAGCCATGCATGGCAGCGAGGAGCTAGTGCTAGAAGCAGACTTTCTGCACAACATCCACTATTCATTTTTTGATAGGGTCTTCTACAGATGCTCCAGAAGAGACTTCCCAGAGTCTCATTAGAGGCAGCAGATTTACAGGCGTGGTTATCCTCTCACAGCCGCTGAAGATAGAGAGAGAATAGGCACCTTCCACTTCTGCTCTTACCCCAGATATAGAGCACAGCACAACAAGAGGAAGATGATACAAGTGGGAAAGGATTTAAATTAAAAGAAGAGAGATTTAGATCAGATGTTAGAAGGTGAGATGCTGGAACAAAGCTGTCCAGAGAAGTTGTGGGTGCTTTATCCCTGGAAGTGTTCAAGACCAGGTTGGATGGGGCTTTGAGCAACCTGCTCCATGGTGAACTGGACAGTCTTGAGGGTCCCTTTCCAACCAAGTATTTCTATGGTTCTGTGATATGATTCTATGAATAAAAAGATTTTACCCCATAATGTATTCCTTTCACTGGTTTGCAAGGGCAGGGATGTTAATGTTCTGAAGTGCATTGAGGACATCCATTTATTTCTGTTCCTTTTGGGAATTGCTTCTCTTTTCCCCTGGTTTTGTAAAGCAGATCTCACAGTAACACCTTCCAAGTCTTTGCTGGTTCAGAAGCTGTCAATGATAGAAAGCCAGCCCATGATTACATGGATGCTGTCATTCCCAGCTTTCATGATAGATTTCTTACCTGGCTATTTTGTAACTTTAAAAAGATCCTACTGGGCTAAACACCTATTTTCTCTTGGTGTGGGTGCTGGCCTGCTTCTTAGAGAATAGATGCAATTATCCACAAATCTACGCTTAAATACTTTGCTGAGCCACGTTCTGATTGACTCTGGCAGAAGCTTCTGCTAAAAGGTACCAGGCAACAACAATAAAATCAATTAATATATTTTCATTGATATTACATTTTCTTCTTTTTGAACTATCTCTACCAAAACCAGTAGGCTTCATCTTCTTGGGCTTAACCGGGAAAATAGTTTACGCTTTTAGCTGGTATGTTGAAGTGCAAAATCCATGTTTGCTGGAAATAAATACCCCGTGTTTTGGTATTTTTTCCTTTACCTCTGACATATATTTCCATGGCCAGAACTTATCTAAATACTTGACAGTTAGGCTGGCTTTCAGCACCTACTCATACCAAGATGCAAGTAGACAGGTCTGTAACCATGCTGCCAACTGTGAAGCAGCAGCTAAACACACACCATAGAAAGATACAGTGCTTAAAATGTAGAGATCTACTCCATAACAACACTGTCTAGTGATGCAAAATCTACAGATACTACTAATAATAGCAACCGAGCACAAAGAGATTCATCTGAAGACATGAATAAAATTATACGTTTAAACACCTTTCCCCACTGCTGGGGTTGAGAAATTAACCAATATAGCAACTGAAGAAATCATGAGAAGATAACCGTGATGTATAAGATAAAACACTATTCCAATAATTTTAAAGGAAGATTGTTCAAACCAAGCATTTGAAAGCTGCTGTGGAAGAGGGGGATGGGAAGAAAGCACCTGGAGATTGCAGATGGGAAATCTGACGCTCAAGTTTAAAACTGAACAGTGTCTGGTGTCTATAATAGCTACAAAAGAAGGCAATCAATACTGTGTACGAAATACCACTGTAATGCTCTCTAGTCTTAGATATTGCTAAATGAATGCAGATGGCATGAAGTACTTTGATCAGATGGAATATAACATAGATTTTCGTCCCTAACAAAGCTCGACTCAAAACAAGACACAAAACAGAATGGGCCCGAAGGTCGTGTTAACCTTGTGGTTTTATAGCAAAGTGCAGGGGGAGACAAAAATGGCCCAATGTTTAGAAGTTTTGCACATGGATAGAGCCAGAAAGTCTGGCTGCTATCTGTTATCCTAGCATTAGCAGGCAAAGGAAGAAGCGCTAATGGGGGTTTAAGGCAAAGATTGGTAACCTAATATTAGTGAACCAATATGTCTGTCACTTCTGTGTTCATTAGTTTGATCAAGCTGTCAAAACTTTAGGAGACTGAATGATGGAAATAGATCTAGCCATTCCCATTTAATAGCACTATTTCTCTCTGTGTACAGTCTGCTTCAGCATTCTCCACTGGTGTGGGACCATAGCAGTGTGTCAGATGTTGCAGCACTTCATATACAAGCCTTGACAGGCTGTTGAATGCTTTGAAAAAAGCAGAGAAAAGACTGATGTTATGTGTTATGCAGAGAAAATATTGAGAGCTCAGATTCATCTTCTGAAAGCATCAGTAAGTTTTATAGAAGCATTTCTGTTCAATGCAAACTATAACAATAACATAGCTGCTTCAGTTTCATGTCATTTTACAAACTCCAGCAAATGCACTTTACCAGTAGCCTTTTGGGATAAATCAGACGTAATCATGGCTCTTTGGCAAACAGAAGCAGAAGGATTAATTTTGCCAAAGACATCAGCCTTCATTTGAGCTCATGGCACACCCCATTTTTTTACCGTTCAGACAGTGAAGTGCCTGAAAAAGTCATCTGTCTGCTTGCAGGCTCAAGGTTGAGGCTCTAGAGACTCCTCAGATCCTAATATTCATTTCCAAATCAGGATACCCTGCAAATGGAAATGATTCTTCCAAATGAGAGGCCAGCTTTCACCAGAGGATATCTCTACCATCACCTGTGGCCTTGGCACTCAGGACTACTATGTGTGTTAGACATTATTCCTATCTCTAAGTGGCATCAAGTAAGGGATTTTTCTAGAAATACCATCATTGCTGTCTTGTAAAAATTAATCCCTTTCTCTTCATACCTTGATGACCTCTGAAAATACTTTTTCCCTATTTTGTGTGGAAACCCATATGTCAAAAAGCATTGCTGCTTCCACAGAGTGTCATTATCACTGCTATAAAAAACAATCTTTATTGCCTCAAGCTAAATGTAATATTTCGATGTTAAAGAGCCCAAATCAATACTTTCATTATCTGCACTATAAATTATCCATTAATGGAAGCTCATTAGGAAAGGCACCATCTTTTTCTCTCTTCACCTCCAAGCATTGCTCTGGGCTTGCAGCTGGCGTTGCAGGCTGTGCAGCTTTATGAAGAGTGTTTTCCTTAGAAATAACCAGGAAGCCTGCTGGTTCAGGGCTTCAGAAAGCAAGAAGAGAAGAAAGCAAGAGAACAGCTAGAGCTCTTTTCCTCTTTCCTTAGGTACAGCAGAAAGATAAGAAACAGGCCATGACAGAATACTCACCTGCTCTGCAAGCTTCGAGCAGAAATGAAGCTGATGGGAATGATTCTCTTTAAAAGGTGAGAGTGCAACAGGAGCACATTCTTCCCCCTTGTCCAGAGAAGATGTACTTAACTCAGCTACCTCCAAGAAGCTGAATATGGAGCTTGAAATCTATAGCATGGTCACCACAGCTAGATTAAAATACCAGAGGATATTTAATTCTGCTGGTTTCACTGAATCCTTTCTCAGATCTCTCAGGTGCCCACTAATTCCATCAGAAAAGTAAATAATAGCCAAAGTTAGCAGATTCGAGTATCAGGTGACTTTTTATGCACATTGAGCTAATTAAGGTAAAAGGGGAAGTAGATTACCTTATTCAGCTATTTTCCTACCATGAAGAACCCAAATATTTCATCCACATCAATAATTTATATGAATTTTTAATTTTTTGTAAAATGTACATTAAAATTCATTAAAATTAAAGTGTTTTATATAGAAAAGGAAGAGAAATCCAGAATATACGGATGTTAGTTCAAACCATGGTATTGAAGGGAGCAGTTGCTTCCTGAAGCCCCGCTTGCTGGTACCCAATGGCACACTGGTTTAAAAATTCAAAGCCTTCATAGCTCTGACACATTCAAGAAAATTGGAAACTAGTAGTATCATACAAACATATAATTGGGTATTTTGCATTGCCTTCACCTGTGCTTGAACACATCCTGCCTGATCATATACTACCTAAACAAAAAAAAATAAAATACATATGAAAGCAAAAAAGTAGCAGATAACAAAAAGCTGGGGAAGTGACATGAAACTGATGACCAGACAGCTCACAAATATACAAGTTCATGTTCCATAAAAATGTTCCTAACTGGCATTTGTATTTCTTTTGGGGTTTTTCCAACTTGGTCTTCCTGAATACCTTTTAACATACTCCTGCTGAAGGAGAAACTGGAGAAAGTAGCTGCAGTACAGTATGAAAGTCTTCTTTAATCCCCAGAAAATCCCAAAGGACAGGTTTTCAGGACTGTTGAAAGAAGCAGCATAGCAATGGACATTATTCTGGAATGGAGGTCATGGCCACTTCAGTGCTGGCACATGCTCCAGGAACAGGGTTGTCTGAACTTCCAGAAAGCCACGGGCTCCAAAAGACTCAGAGAAGGACATCAAAGGTACTTATAACTCTTCAACATTTGAATGCAAGTCAGAGATGAAGCACATTTGTTTCAGCTGCTCTTCTTGGAGCAAAGGGCGTGAAAGATGCTCCCACTGCCGCATCCCATTGGAGAGCTGCCCAACAACAGGCAGAACTGCAGCTACACAAGTACCCATACTCTGTTCTTCTTTATGCCAGAAATAATTGCTGAGGGATCAACTTTTTTTTTTCATGGGATATTAATAAAATATTTTACTTTCTTAAACTTCTTCATCATCCAAAACAACTCAGCCTTTTTAAAAGCCTCCTAATTCTCATGAAACTGCTCAGCCCAGACTTGATGCCAAATGACCTGACTGTACCTGGAAGTACATTTCCTAACTGTGACATGACAAATTCATAATTTTTTTCATGTGTATTGTCATAATACTTATAATGATGCCCTTTGTGCCAAGCAAAGAAAGAAACATACGTGCCACAGAAGATTTTAATACGAAAGTGGAAAATAAAGCTGGGTCACCCTCTGAGTTTCTAAGACAACAATTTCTTGGTGATACAACAAACTTTCGATCTCAGTTTTCTTGACTGAAGTGTTTCTCAGGAGGGAAAAAAAAATGTGATTTTATTTAAATTTTCTTTCTGTAGATATTCAGGTTGAACAGAAAAATACTCTTCTTGAAGTCATTCAATCCAAACTTCCTCATTTTACTTGGATTAAAAATAAAAAAGAATTACAGATCCCTCTCCCCTTATTTAGAGTGCAGAAAAGTCATTTTTTTGAGGGAAAATACAGGGAATAACAATTGCAAACTGTCTAATGTCTTCACTTGGAAAGCACTGTGTCATTGAAGAGAATCTATTTTTATCTCTGCATTTAACATTTTGGCCTCACTTTCCAGGTTGCCTACATGTGCTCCTGCCTTTTCTTTCTCCCATGCAGCTCCATAACTACGAGCCATACCTGAATCACTGTTTGTGTAGGTGGCTATGGAGACACACAGCTGAGCACTGGGAGGAACTATTACCTCATCCTACACTCGGGGACAAACAGTCTGCCCTGGCTGAAAACAACCAAAATATGCAATATTCACTCTATTTTAACTGTTCAAAGCTGCCTTTTTCGTTCCTCTCTCTAATCTGTTTGCCATCATAGCCTCCAACTTAAATTTGGGTCAAAGGCAATTTGAAGCAAACACAGTCGCTTTGTGGTACATTTGTACAATTATAGTGCAGCCATAACGCATATAAGGGATATTTCACACCAGGCATTCAGACTGAAGTCAGCAAAGTAGGATGTGCAGAGGTTCAAGCTCTTTAAAAAGCTCATCCACGTGTCTGAGGGGCACTTCAGAGGACTGCCATGGGGTGCCATGGACAGGCAGGTGAGAAGCTGAGCAATTCATCCTCTTTCCCCACAGAAAACACAGTGAGTCAGCAGCAAAACCAGATATTTCCTCTAGCCTCTCACCTCCAGAGCTCTCTGCCGTCTGCCAAAGTCATACCTTTCTTCCTGGTGGCACAGAAAGTCTTCAAAGTATTCAGTGTTCATATTTCCCATGGATAAAGAAAATCAGTTGGGAGGAAAAAGCCCTCAAATTTGCTTCTTACATCCAAACTTGCTCTTTCTTTGGCTATGTATATCTCTACTACACAGCTGGTGACAATGAGTTGAATATGGACTTTATGGGAACCTGAGGCAGTGAAGCTGTAAATACTCCTGAGGCAGTTTGAGTAAGTCAGGTTAAGAGCTGAGTGCTCAGCACCTTCACAGGGGTTTCAGCACATGGCAAATTTAGCGTTCTCATTTTTAATTTCCACCTTCAGATACTCCAAATTATTCTTAGCAGTGTGCACACTTCACGTGACAGCTTTACCATTATTTTGCAGCCTCAGAATGTTTCATACTCTGGGTATCAGTGTGTTAGTCTGTTAGTTTCCTTTATGCTTGATTTTATATTTCTTTTCCTTGGTGGTGGCGTTTCATCATTTTTTTCTACTGACATTTCCTTTGTTTCTGGGCAGGCTTGAAGTCCACAGTATGATCAAAAGATTTTCTTCTAGCTATCATCTCTCCAGCAGCAATGTCTCCTCTGCAGCTGACCATCCAAGCCTGACCTTTTCCAGGCTGAACAGACCAAGTGCCCTCAGCCAATCCTCATACGGCTTCCCCTCAAGGCCATTCACCATCTTTGTTGCCCTCCTTTGGACACTCTCCAATAGGTTAATATCTTTCTTTTATTGTGATGCCCAAAACTGCCACAGTATTCAAGGTGAGGCTCCTCCAGTGCAGAGGAGAGCGGGACAATCCCCTTCCTGGGCTAGCTGGGGATGCTTTGCCTGATGCCCCCCAGGACACGGCTGGCCCTCCTGGCTGCCAGGGCACTGCTGACTCATATTCAACTTGCCATTGACCAGGACTCTCAGGTCCCTTTCCCAGTATTGCTTTCCAGCATCTCACTCCCCAGTCTGTCTGTACATCCGGGGTTGCCCCATCCCAGGTGAAAATCTGACACTTTCCCTTGTTGAACTTCATATGGTTAGTGATTGCCCAGTGCTCTGATTTCTTGAGGTCTCTCTGCAGGGCCTCCCTGCCTTTGAGGGAGTCAAGAGCTCCTCACAGTTTTGTATCCTCTGCAAACTTGCTCAGTATCCCTTCCAGTCCTACGTCCAAGTCATTTATGAGGATGTTGAAGAGCACAGGGCCCAAGCTGGAGTCTTGGACCCCCACTAGTGACAGGTCACGGGTTTGATGTCATCCTATTCACTGTTACCCTCTGTGCTCAACCCATGAGCCAATTGCTCACCCAGCCCAGGATGTGTTTATCCAGCTGTGGGCCGGAAATTTTGTCCAGAAGGATCCTGACAGTATCAAAGGCTTTACTGAAATCCAAAAGATGACATCAACTGGCTTCTCTTGATCAGCTGGGTGTGTTACCTTGTTATAAAAGGAAATCAAGTTTGATAAGCAGGACTTTCCTCTCATGAAGCCGTTGCTGGCTGTGACCAGTGAGTGCATTGTCTTTCAGGTATTTTTCAATACCTCCCAGAATAATAATATAAACTCAGTATTAATCTTAATGAAATGGAATGTTATAAAAGGAAAAGCAACAATGGCAGCTAAAATTTGCACTAACTCACAAGCCTTGTCTATTTTATTTACTTTAGAATAATAGAGTAAGTAATATAAATTTCATTCACTACTTCTTTTGCTGTTATGGTCAGCATTACAGGTAGGAGGTCTGTCATAGAGAGAAGTCGATGAAGGTTGTAATATATGTTTTGGCTTGCAGGCATGAGAAAAAAATAACACTAGGAAAAACTCCTAGGTGGATAAGAAAATTATGAGACATAAACTGTAACTTTTCTGTTATGGATTAATGCTTCCTCATGCTATTATCTCCTCCTTGGCATGAAGTGTGACATAATGAGAGGCCACGACAACATCACCTTGTCATGCAGTACATGGACCTTCACAGCCTCTCAGCTTTCTGGTGAATAACATATCACAGCAAAACGTAGATAAGAAAGGTCAGGGAATCCAAATGAAGAGTCTTCTCCTGCATTCATGAAAAGAAAAAAAAATTATAATCATAAGGATCAAGGTGGGCTAGGGATTAAGGCACAGCTTGGTATTCATTGGGCTTCTTTCAATTCTTAGTTTCAGTAGAAATTTGCTTTGTTCCCCACCTCCTTACAGATTAGGGGAAACGCACTATTTGTCTCACTAATTTAGATAGACAGTGATAAACAGTAAAATGTGTTTTAGCCTGTGAGCCACAATGCTCAGTGGATCCCTTGGGCTGGCCAGTGCCCTTAGATATGCTGCAATACAAGTACATAGCTGCACTTTACAAAAAAAAAAAAAAAAAATTGACTGCAGAGGAAAAAAAAATGAAGAACAAAACTCAGCAGCAGTAGCTGTTGTGTGAAACATCTTCCCCAAGCAATAGGAGGCCTGCAAGCATTTTGCTGTTATTTTTTTTGGTTATTTGTAAAACATGGGGTTTTTTCAATGTACAAAGAATAAAATGTTAAGAGGAAAATGGACAGAAGTAGTGCCTGCCACCAAGCTATCACTTCACTGATATGTCACAGAAGACAAATTAGCCAAACAAAACACACTTTATTGTGGTAGGTTGAGTTTTGAGTCAATTTTCCAGTTGAAACACTTGCATGGAAGCAACTACTAGCCTGTCTTGGAGCTCACAGTCCAGTGCACATGGAAGGAGGGTGAGCTCAAGACAAGTCTAACAAGCTGTACTGAATAGTCTGAGAGCAAATCCTGTAAACTGCACTGTGCTATCAGCACAGGCACACAAAAGAACTTTTTCTAGGAAGCTTGTTTGGGAGCATCTAATGGCTTTAAGACATAAGGATGAGTAGAGCAACACAAAACCAAAGACTTAGTCAGTGGATAAATGCATGAACCAGATCAGATAGAAAGAAAGAGAAGGGGAAATGAGCATCTAAGTCATAGAAAGATCTCTAGAGAGTCTATGCAACCTTTGGAGCATCACAGATTTTCCAGATAGAGTGTGAGCTGAGATTTTCAGGGTTTGTCTCATTAGCTACAACCAAGTTGCAACTATGAAAATAAGGTCAGAAATGGTTCCAAGATTGATTATGCAATGCAGAGGAGTATGGCAAAATGGCGCAAAAGGATCTTGATGAAATGCAAATATAAAGGGACTTCTAAAAATTATCTGAATGGAAGCTATTTAGGGCTTTTCTTTTAAGCTGTTTAAAACTTTGTGGTTTAGGAGGGAAAGAAAAAATATGCATGTACTGACTCTGGTGTCTTTAATGAGGCATCAGGGCTCTAAGTGGTGAATGGACAACACTGATGTCGTGTCACATTTCTTATTCAGCTTTAACATAAGACACATGCAAGTTATTTTTGTTTGTATTGGACTAGCAGATGCATCCTTTTGAAAAAATGTGCAATGGGAAGCTTGCTAGACAGTGACGCAACACAACGTGCAGTGCCAAAGCAAACTTTGTGTCTGTTTCTTTTCACAATGACATTAAATGAATTGGAAATAAATCCACCAAAGTGACTGGAATTATGTTCATCTAGAAACCAAGCTCAAGTGAGACGCCCACATAGTGTCTTTGCAAAACCAGGGAAGCCAAGAGGTCCTTGTTCTGCAGGTCTTCATTTCCTCTGCTCCATTAGGTGGTTTGTGCAATACTGTGCAATTAAGACCGGTCAAACTTTATTCTTCAAATGAGATTTCATCTTCTCCTGCCTTCGAACACCCTGTATTTCATAGGAAGGAGATGACAGGATTTGTAACTCTCTCAGAATGGTTTTACTCAAAGCCATGTACAGTAAAACAACATAGAACACAGCCCACAAATTTTCCAAGTTATATGCAAGAAACATAAAGAATTAAAGCACCTTTAGACTCCTTGATTTGTCACAAACTTTCTCCCTTTAACGATTCCTGAGTAGCAACTACCAACATCATGTGTACATGAAGGACCCTCCAGCTGAAAGGCGGAAAGGCATCACACTATAAGTCACACTACAAAGAGCCTCAACAAACTTCCCATCATCACAGACCTGGCTTTGCTTATTTGCAAAAATGAGGCTGTACATTCCTTTGCTTCAACCTGGGAAGCTTCCCTCCCCTGGTCAGTAAAGGCCTTCATATGCTTCTAAAAGGCCCACAGCAGCCGTTACCCCTTTATAAATCTTGGAATAACTGTTTTTATTATATGGCTACTTCAAATGCAACTCGGTTCCTGGAGAGATACTTTAAGATTATATATAACGAATTTGAGGGGCTTAACTTTCTAGCTGACCTTTAGCAATTATGGTTGCTGCTTCTTTCAGGAAGCATGCATACAGGATCCATATGAAGCTTTATTTTGTACAGGTTGGGGCTTTTTTCTGCTGTTTCCAGTCAGAACACTGAGACAGAGCTAAAGAAATATGATCAAAGCTGAGCATTTTTATAGGATAATGGTTGGATCTGTTCATGCATTCTATGAATTTCCTGGATTAATCTTTTTCTTCAGAATGAAGTCCATTCATAAAAATCTGTAAAAATATTATTGTATATTTTTCCAAGCTAATTTCAGGCTTTAAATCTAAAACCACTTATTCATATATTTGACTTGATACACATGAGCAGTTCTATTGATTTCTCTTTATACTGAGTTCAGTGGAGCTACTCACATGTGTCAGGGTAAGCAAAAGCATAAGTGTTTGTGGGACAGTGATTTAATTGCTCTTTTCTCTTTTTAGTTACTCTTCATGAAGGATTGATTGTTAGAGGAAAACACAAAGGGGATAGTAAATTTTTAATCTCTGGTATTTTTAAATGAAGTTTGCAAGCATCTCCTGAAAATATGCATCACCAGTCCAAGGCAACTTATGGAGAGGTAACTGGATGAGTTATAACATCTTGAAACAGGCAGAAAATCAGAATAACAGAGTTTTCTTTCTCATCTTAAACATAGTGATCCCCTGGAAAAAATCTTCAACACTAAATATTTGACTCTAACATTCTTTCCAATCTAATATCTTTGTGTTTTTATACCTGTATGTGTCCATATTAGCAGTATATAGTGAAATATATGATGTGATAACACACATATTTCTATGTATTATATGTATTTCTATGTATGCACATAGCATATTTTCATGTTATGTACCTACTACATATATTTTCTTTGGACTGAAAGTAGTAGACAGAATATTACTCATACTATAGAATAATCTGGTAAATACTTATGCCTTTGATTTTTCTTTCCTCTTTCAAAGCAATTACATTTGATGTTCCAAAATATTGATAATCCTGCGCAAAGTTCTACCTTGTTCTCATTTCTTTTTAACATTTAAGACCACAGTTGGCTTTTCCTGCCCACTCAGTAGCTGGAACATTAAGAGGAAAGACTGAACACTGAACCTATTTCTCAGTGTACACCAGCCTACCCTCGTGCTGACCATGTTCAAGAAACTGCACTAGGAATTTTCTTTTTCCTGCTGAGGAGAGGATGAAGGACGAAAGAATGACCAATTATAAACTCTGTTGTCTTTAGATGAAAGAACCTTTTTGTGGTGTTCTTCAATCTCTTGTTTGGGCTGTCAACAGCAATTTGATAAAGAATGTTCCTGTGTCTGACCTGTTTTTTCAAGATAGTAACCTATATTGTGTATCATCTAAAGCCAGGGGATAAGCATCCATTATACTCTGTACTGCTGTTCCTGCAAGCTGAGCATAGCCTTTAAAACCCAGAAAAGTTGATTGATAGTTGTGTTGAGAAAGCTGTTACTAACGATATTTTAGTTAAAGGGGGAAAAATTAAAGTTTCTTTAATCTGATTCTCCCCCACCCCCAACACCACACTTCAGAGGCCAAAGCTCATGATAACTGTTTTGTGGTGAATGGTCAATTGTTACAAAATTCTAATTGGTTCTGGGTCAGTCCCTTTGAAATGGCTGCTGTGCTCTAGTAATTTTTTCAATTAATTCTTAACAACTGACAAAACTTTGGATCTTGTCAAAAATCGTTCAGATTTTTATAGTAGGCAAGAACATGGAACAAGATTAGCCTGGATTAAGAAAGATTCCTACATACATTATCACCAAGGTTATAATTATAGTTTAGCTCTCTTTTTTCTTTGCTCTCAAAATAATTATTAACTAGCTCAGCGGGGTTTTCTTCCCTGTAAGGACTTAGTGAACACTTTTATAAGGATAGATTGTAGAAATGCATATGTGGATTCCTTGGTTAATTTATGAATAAACTGGACAAATGCTATGTTCAGCTAAGAATCTTATCAAACAAATTTTCATAGGACTAGATTTTTGGACACAGACAAATCCTGTACAGAACAGGACCTGTGTCGATCAATCTTATGTCCCCACTAAGTCAGGAAGTGACCAAGGACCAGTTCTCCAGCAGCGTTACTTAGAGAAGTATCCAGACTGTTTTTCTATTGAGTTCAGACTTCAAAGAGCTGGAGCATGTTGAAGAACAAAGTCAGGACACATTTTCTATTTTGACCAGAAGGTCCTCAGACAGACAATGAAATTACCTTTAAGGTCTCTTTTCTACAGAAAAAAAAAAAAAATAGTTCTGAGTCTAGGGACTAATTGTATCAATCATTCTCTTTTAAGACAAGCACATAAGTATGAACAACTCTCTGAATATTTTTATTGGTCCTTCCTTCAGCAGATATCTTAAACATACTCAACCAGGCATATCACATCACAAGAGATGTTAAATCAAGAGTTGATTAGTAAGTGAGATTAGATTATAGACACTAAATTATCAATGACTAATGTCACAAATTTTCTGAGCTATCACTTATGCCTAATCATTTACATAGGATCTAGTTCATAGCTCTGCTGTTAGTTCATGAAGCCTGAAGAAATGAAGTTTAAGCCCTCTGCAATTCCAGACTCTGGGGCAAATCCTTCTACCATAACTCAGGAACAGACTGAAGTTATCACAGCTTTATATCCTTGCACCTGATCATAAGTGGCCATTTACTACACTGAGAAGAGAACAACTTTAATCCACTTCAGACATTTTCAGCCAGTTTGACCTGCTCTACAATTTCTGTACAAACATCTATTTTGATGGTAGTTTAATGAACCTGTTTTGATCACATTACTTTAGAACCAGAATCTCACCATTGGTAATATCCAATACATAGGTTATAAGGTAAATTAAACACATTGTAATTTAACAGGAAAGAAATGTCACTGGTAGTTATACAGACTGGCAACATTCACTGAAGGTTGCATAAATCATGGAGAAAAGGCACAATTTCTCACTCTTTCAGGGAACAATAAACAATGGTGAAACACCTACATTGTTAGCAGAGTTGCAGTCATATTTTAGACCTTTATTTCATGCTTGAGAGAGTGGTCATGAAAGTCTTTCGAAGCGCACAAAGCTGGGTAATGCAGAGCTAGTTCTTGCTGGTCCTGTCAGACTCTGTTTCTTACACTTGCACACATAATGTTGCACTTCTCCTCCACTTTTTGCTTGTGAGCTAATCCCCGGAGTACTTCCAAATCATAATTAAATCAACATTGACTTCATCATATTGTCATTGGAAATACTGCTTAAACTGTCTGCATGCACTGAGTTGTGCAATAGGATGGGGCTTTGGGGTCTGGATTTTGTAGGTATGGAGATATCTTGAGAACTCAAAGCACAACTTTGAGTTGGGTTGGCCCCTAACATGACAAGAAGCCAGTCTTAAATCCAAGAACCAATCACAGCTTTGAAGGGTGAAATTAATGAAAAGCACTCAAAAGATCTGAATTTTGCTCCTCTTTAATCCTTATCATTTTTTAATCTGTTAATGAAATAATTTTATATGCCCACAAATAATGTGATATTTAAAATATTCCCATTCCAAATATAGCTGTCAAAAATGGAAAAATAATAACAAATATTTGAAAATCAGTTTCTCTGGTTTGCCAATATTTTGTTTCTGTCACAAATTTCCCACATGACTCTGAGCAGTTCAGCTACTTATCCCTCTTCTTTAATTATCCCCATTTCATTTTTTTCGGCCCTGGGTAAACATTACCTAATAAATGCATGTCAAGGCAATACATATTATGTAAGGCCAAGTTAACCACTAAAGCACCCTAACATCCTGGCAGATCTGCTGGTCAGAAGCCGCAGTAGTGAGAGGAAACACCATCACCAGCTCTGAGTAGTGAACAGGTTGTACACTTCACATTTGACAGCCCTTTTCTCCCACAGCAGTGACACAAGGAAAACGGCACAAATCTGAATCCACACTACGCTTTTCCTAGAGACTAGCCAGACCTAATGGCACATATGTACCCCTCACATCTGTCTTCCACCTTCTGCCCTAACGAATTATGCTACTTTTCCAGTCATTGTTCAAGGGTAACAAAGGCACACAGGCAAAATGCTCATGCATGTACTACATGCAAATGTAATAGAGATTATGTACATTACCATGGAAATCTTCACTGATAGAAGATGGTTCTGTTTTGCATATCTGTATTTGGTGACACCCAGGATATCCCTAACTGGGCTTTGTTCTCCAGCACATGGTGAGAAAGCTGGAATAGATTTCAAGTTACTTCATGTTCCCTCAGCAGAGGATCTCTAACTACACCATCAGCATCATCCCTGATGTGTGATGCACTTGTGTTTGTCAGCATTAAGATCATAGCCAAGCATGAGCAAAGCAAGAGAAGAGCAACGAGGCTGGTGAAGGGACTGGAGCACAAGTCTTATGAGGAGAGGCTGAGGGAGTTGGGGTTGTTTAGCCTGGAGAAGAGGAGGCTCAGGGAAGACCTCATTGCTCTCTACAAGTACCTGAAAGGAGGTTGTAGCCAGGTGGGGGATGGTCTCTTCTCCCAGGCAACCAGCAGTAAGACAAGGGGGCATGGTCTTAAGCTCTGCCAGGGGAGGTTTAGATTGGATGTTAGGAAGAAATTCTTTACAGAGAGGGTAATCAGGCATTGGAATGGGTTGCCCAGGGAAGTGGTAGATTCTCCGTCGCTGGAAGTACTTAAGAAGAGATTGGATGTGGCACTTAGTGCCATAGTCTAGTGACTGGTAGTAGTGGGTCAAGGGTTGGACTTGATGATCTCAGAGGTTCCTCCCAACCCGTATGATTCTATGATTCTATGGGTCCCATTTTACTATGCTGAATACATAATAAACTACATTTCTTCTTTACCATTTTGCCTTGGACATAATTTTTAGGGCACTGAGTTCACTGGGATATGCTCTTGAGAGAAGTGCGGCTTACTTGAAATTAAGGATAGGAGCCGTAGATCTGCTTCTGTGAGCAAAATGTGTGGTGTTATCAATATACTGTGGTGAGATTGCACAGCAGAAGTGGAAGCGAGATAGATGTATTGACAGGCAGACAGTAGGTGGGTAGGTAAATAAACAGGTGAATAGGTAGGTAGATGAAAAGATTCATTCTATAAAAGAAACTAAGCAACGTATTAAAACACTGATCCTGAAAAACATAATATGGAGACTTATCATTGTATTGCAGTGTACTGTGTCACTGAAGTAGGAAGAAAAGGGAATATAGCAAGCTCTTTTAAACTTTGATCGTACGCCATCAGCTTAGGTACTACTTCGCTGTACTATGACCATTTCTGGTCTGTGCATTTGGGAGGGGAACAAAGCAGAACACACACAATAAATACTTCAGGAAAGCGTAAAAAAAAGCCACATCAATGGGAGAAGAATTGGACAGGATCCCAGTTCATAAGCCCGAGGATGGAAGACATTACGCAACAAGTCCTGATGATACTGTAAACCTCTTCAAAGTGGAGGTTTCAGAGAATGTGAAAGTGATAAAACCAAGAAATATCCTAAAACTACATGTTGTACAATCCAAGGCATTCATTGTGAAGTGGGAGGGAATCGTATCAGACAGAGCAGATAAGCATTGAGAGAGAGGTAATGGAGGTAATTGAGGCACCATCACCAGAACTATTCAATAATAGATTAGATAAGTAGTAGAAATAATGTAGGGGAATATCCTCTATGGCACAGGGAGTTGAACTAAATCACCCAGGAGGAGAATAATTGCAATTATAGATCTGTTCCACCACCACTAGAAAAGAGTGGTGCCAGGTGCAAGTATTAATTTTATTAAAAACTAAACTGGAATGTACATACTCTCAAACATAGTCAAAAGCTATATATAATCTATTTAGGAATGAGACTCAATCCCATTACACAGACCTATATATTATTGTGTTAATTTTAACTTTGGCAAAGCTGGTGCTGTGTGACACTGGAAAAGGACTTTAACTACAAAAGTCTGTTGATGATATGTACCTACTCCTTCATTTCATTCACGTTGGGAGAGTGTTATGTTTGATTTGTGAATCTGTCATTTCACTGTAGTTTTTTGCATTCTGATAAAAGAGGACTTGAAATAATCTTGAGTATATAAAACAATCTGAGAATATAAACAGTATATTCCTCTGGGCCTTGTAGCAGAAAGCAAAAACAGCAGTGGAAAATTAGAACACACAACCCGGCACAAGATGCAAAAGCTTCTCCTTTTCTTTAGCTATTTCTAAGAGCCTGGTGTACAACACATCTCAGGTCTTGTTCCCAGTAAATTAAACCATGGGTTTCTCACCACTTTTATTGAGGGAAGGACCCATATTCTCTTTCAGAAAAAAGACGATCAAAAGAAACTCTTTCCAAGCCACTTGACTTACTTTGGTATCAACACCCCCATGAGTTTGTTAAATGAGTTACTCAGTCTCCAAGCAGATCTGTGAGGGTTAGAGTAATCTAATCTAGTCTGACAGTAGCACTTCTCCAAAACACAGCTTCACAGAGAAAAGCCACATGTTTAAAAATGCATTCCTTTCAGAAGTTCACAGAGCCTCTTCCTAAATTACTTTCACTTACAGTGTTTCTTGGTGTTTGCTTACAACAATCCCCATCCAGATTTACGGTGGAAGGTGCATTCAGTTCATCAAGAGCCACCCCCTGCTACACTGTCACTGTCTTAAGTAACCCCTTTCAGATATGAAGTCAGTGAATTCAACAGAAAACATGAGGATCCATTGATCCTGGCATCTGACCCAGGGCAAAAGATTTTTCAATAAAAGGACAAGTAGGCATATTAGGGACATTTCCCCATTGATTTAGATCAGGGTCCAATGACATGGCAAAGGGGACTTATGTCTTAGCTGTATCAGCCATCTGCTCTTTCTGATAGCGATGCTTATAGTTTCTGCATCTCTCTTGAGACATGTGAGTGACTGAGAGATTGAGTTTCTGTTATTGGGAGACTTCATTAAGGGTGAGATTTGTCTTAATATTTACTTCGTAAATTAGTAAATTAATTAGTAAAAATAGTTACTAGTTTTAATACCTATTTTCAAAATATTTTCCACTTCTAAATCAGAATATTTTTTAAGAAAATAATTAGTTTTATTATAGTATTCATCTAGGAAAATAACACCATGGAAGCACTAAGAAACAGTTGTTGCTTGATACATTTTTAGTTCTGTAAATTTCTTACTATGAAAATGTAACTGTATTTTCCAGATACTTTTTCACAGATTTTGTGATGCAGTCTGTAAATTCATGATGTTAAGAATACTTCCTTTTTAATTTAACAGTTATCTTTTCATCTGTTTTGCCAGCATCCCTATTACACAGTTTTTACCACATGCTTTTTAAAAGCTTGTTAACACAAGGATATACAAACTAGTGCCGTTCTCCTTACCCACTAAAAAGTCAGGTTTAGTAGTCTAGGGAAGCAGACACATATGTGAAGTAATTATCTAATAATGGAAATTGAATGCAGATATTTAGTTACAAATCCACAAATTACAGGCTCCTTTAAAAACACATGCACATCCTGCCACATAACATTTTCTAGAGAGTAGTTAGGGTTCCTTGCATCTATAATTCCACATTAATGACTCTCTAAGCACTGAAATTACACAGTAATACGCCATAACAGCTCCAAATTGCTTCCCTTGTATTGTGCAAAAGGGAAGAGAGTTATGTCACTGTATGCATCACAGAGGTTATCAAACAATCCTGCATGCACAAAACACTAGACACTGCTAGAAATAAAAATGTTTTAACCATGTAGCATTTTGCAGTGTTCCATAACATGCTAAACACATGCAAACATACCTGCAAATACACGAGCACCAGTTATTTACTCAGCTGATAATTAGGAACCAGTGTAAAGGTATTGTAAATCTCAGTCTGCATGAAAGAACTTGGGGATGTTCAGATTTTTATCTGTCCACACAAAGGATTCACTGCAACTCAGCAAAACAGTGAAAGATTCAGTAGACTTTGCAACCCTAAGGATAGAGTGAAAGACATTTGACCATAGGTCCCAGCTATTTATTTGTAAAATAGATCTAAACTTGTCACTTAATTACAAAAATGAGAAAAAGGGAATATTTATGCTGTCAGGAGTAACTTAAGGAAGTGTATATTTCGTTGTGAGTGCAGTCTCTACACGTGGATGTTGATTTACACCTCCTAGAGAACTGGAACTCAGACCATTATGGTTAACTATCAGCCAAATTTCCTTTCTGATTTGAGCATTGGTATTACTTTAGAAAAACATAATAATTGCATATAGGGGTCATTTTTCAGTAAAACTTTTTGTTCATGATGCTTAGAAAGATCTAGAGATCACACTGATCTCCACAGTTGTTTTGGCTGTGTGTGTAACCTTGCTTTTCTCACTGGTGGTCACAAATAAAACTTCAAATGTTCCTAGATAAAATCTACAGGCAGAACAGAGGTACTTGTAGCTGCCCTATAGCTGGCTTTTGAAAGAAATGGAGAACTGGATATGGCAGATTTGGGGAGAACAGCCAGAATGAAAGCCGAATCAAATTCAATCAAGTACTGATCTTCATCAATTAATAGATTACATCCCCACTCAAGCCATGCTGCTTCAATAATTTAAATCCAAGATAGAACACAGCCATAAAGAAGAACTTCCCCAGTTGATCTCTCCTATGATGCATCCTTTGTAAGGGTCAGACTTCTAACTTCTGTAAATCAAAGTGTGAAAGTAATGAAAGAATCAAAACTCTGTGAAAGGATCTGGTTTTTAATAAAGTCTTACTTTTTCCAGTGTAATGATTCACAAACAACTGATGAAAAGCCTTTGAGCAGACTAGGGTGGCCTCTGCTCCAACCAGAACTACTCATATATCACTGTCCTGAATGACACGTATGACTGCCATAGACTGTGGAGAACCAAAATCCGCACAACATCCAACTGTCCTGGCAGACTCGATGATTTGTATCCGGTACATTGGGTTGCTGACTCCAGATATGGCTCTTGACACTGACCACATAACTGCTTACAAAAGCAGACTGCATTGCCCACTAGGACCTAAAAGACTCGATGCTGGGCACAAAACTTCCCATGAAAATCTCTTCCCTGCTGTTGTGCTTATGCCCTCCTTAGAGCCCCCTTCACACATCTCTGTGTCTTCCTCCCCTGCTCCTTCTAGCTTACTGCAGATTTCCTGATCTTGCAGACTCTCTGCTTGTATATTCTCAATTGCTTAGTCTGCATAATAACTTGATTTTGATGATACATCTGGGAGTGTTGTGCTGTTTCACATTGGACATTCCTTTAGTTTCATTTTTCTTAGAAGGTCTGGTAATGTTTTCTAGTCTCTGTAGGATTTTGTATGAAGACCAGCACCAACGTAATTGATATGTTGAGAGCAGAGAAGAGGCAGGTGTGGCTGTCCCCCCTGCACTGATGATATTGCAATCACCATTTCCCATTCCAGAGCACATTGTCTTTCCTACAGTTAAATTCTTCTCTGAAATAAAAGACTTCCTGCTCTTAGGAGCAGAGCATTTCGCAGACACTGAAACACAGAATGGGAAGCAAGATAAATATTCCTGATACTATACTCTTTGGTGGCCCTTATTTTTAGTAATAAGAACTTTCCAGGTTTTTATTTTAAGATATTTATATGATCTCTACTTCAACATGACAGATGAGCTGGTTGACAACCACATCTCACGATGCGGGGGCATGTTCAACATCAGTGTTGAGATAAATGTAGACACATAGAACAATTAGTTTCAGCCATTTCAAAGCCTCTCTGGTAAATCCATATCTCCTTTTTTTCAATAAAGTTACTATTTCACACCATAACTATGAGGATATTACAACTTCAGATACTTGAAAAAGAAAAAGATCTTCAGGACTCAATCTGACAAATTCTGCTCTAAGCCAGATGTATTCTAAAAGTCTCATCCTTGCCTTCCCACCATGTGACTGTAAAGGAAAGCAGAATTAGGACTAGTCCAAGTTCAACCAGCAAAATGAGTCCACTGCATAAATTCACATGAATAGGCAAATGAAATATACTGGCTTTCCAAAAAATAATGAAGTTAGACTTCCACTGTACAGAAGATGCACAGAGAGCATTTTTACTGTGTCTGCCTTCAAAATGATTTCTTCTTTATGACTTTGGATTATCCATGTTGTTCCTTTTACGAGATTCTGTGATGAATTCTTACCTTCCTTAAGTTTTATTATCTTGCCTAGATTCAAACAAGTCTCCCCTGGGAGGTAAGGCTATGACTCTTCTTTCTCTGCCTAATTCCTCTACTGTCAGTCTTTGTTGGCTTCCTTGCAGAATGTGAAAGATTACTACATTTTGGGGTAACATTGGAAGCTTTCCTCTAAGCAGATGAAGCCCTTCTTTTGCTTATGAACATATAAAATGTGTAGTAAGTTCTATCCTTTCCTTAAAACAAGGAAGAAAAAACAAGCTACCATTTCAGGTTAATAAAATTAAATAAATTTAAAAAAAAAAATAGAAAATTCAGGAACAGGGGAGAAGAAGCAGAAGAGTTTTTATACTTGCCACTCCTGGCAAGGCCAAAGAGCTATGCTGAGTAACACTTGTCTCTCTAGTCTAGGAGAGTTGGCAAGGAGGGCTGATACAGTGTCCTTGTGCTGGTCCATAAATGTGTATATGCACATGATGATTAGAGAAAACCAAATCAAAACATAACAAAAAAAAATTATAACAACTCCCTGGTCCAGCCTCCTGATTAGGAGACTCCAGTGGGAAACCAGTCCTGGGAGAGTTTTGCAAAACCTTCCAACAGAGCAGACAGGTGAGAAGGCTTACTCTCCAGTAGAAATAAATGAATTTTCTAATTCTCTGGACACACTTGAAGAGAAAAACTTGCCACACGCAGCAATGTGATTGATCATCCTAATCCCAGAGAATTTTACAACATAACAAGTGATATGAAAATCAAGTTTCCTGGAGCTGCTGCACTTAGAATCAGCCTTGTGGAACCTCTATGAAGAGACAGGAGAGAGAGAGAGAGAGAGAGAGACTGAGTGGGTTTTTTAAGCTGCTTGTATTGCACTATTTCAGTGAGCAATGCATTTATGCATGTATCCAATGCACTTATGTATGTATCCCACTGCTTTTCAAATATATTTTCCTGTTGACAAGGGCTGTGTTTAATTACTGTCTTTCTTTTGGCAGGTTCAGGGGCCAGGTCTTAATGATATCTTTCTTTACTATCCAGTTTATAGTGTACTCCAGGACTCCAGGGCAGCCTGTTGTTACACATGTGCCGTGCCTAACACAAGGGATCTCCCAGCACAGGCAGGGCTTCTAGCTAGTCTTCTAATAATTAAAGAAAAAAAAAAATATTTAGCATTGTATATGAACTTTTAACAGAGAATCCCTTCAATAAGGAACCCACCTCTCATGCAGTTGCACTACCTCTTTTCATCACATCAAACCTTAACAGAACAAATTTAAGTCTCTGTTCCAGGAACTGATCAGCTCTAGCAGCCTTTGGTGTTTGAGTTGATTTTTTTTTGGTTTGGTTTGGGTTTGGGTTTTGTTTTTGTTTTTGTTTTATTCTCTCCTCAAATTTTTTGCCAGCTCTCACAGAGTTTTGGGGGCGTAGAGGGTTTGGGGGGTTGGGGGATTTTTTTTTTGTTGGGGTTTGGGTTTTCTTGCTTGTTTGATTGGTTGGTTGGTTTGGGGGGTTGGCTTGGGTTGGTTGTTTGTTCCTTCGTTTAGTTCTGTTGCAGTCTGCCTCATTTTTTAAAATGTCCCGTCAACAGGTTAGCCAGTACTAATGCCCTGCTGTACGGTGTCTTGTGGAAATCTCTTGCAGTAAGGAGAGATTTATAATTGCAAACGCGTTTGTTTTGAGCTCTAAAAGAAATGTCAGCAATATTCAGTGCCATCAGCACTGACTGCTCGTCTGGGAATCCTGACACATCACGAACTTGGTTTTCTTCAGAGAAAGCCCCTTGGCCACTGGTCGTGTTACCTTGTGTAGCAACAGTTTGAATAACGTTTCTGGCCAACGAGCTCAGAAACAGCACTAATATCTTGAAGACATCGAAACGAATATTTCGGGATAGTTTTTTACTTTGTCTAGCTTTACGAGTGTTTCACACGTTCGTTGTTCATTAACTTCTAATGATCGTAGCTTCAGGGTCGGTCAGCAGTGAGCTGTGAAACCTGACTGTGTGCTAACTACGGCATGTGGAACTACTCTTTTGGTTGTTTTTACTGTAGTAAAAAAAAAAAAAAAGAAAAAAGTAAATAAATAAATTAATAAAAAAAAAACAACAAACAAAAAAACCCCCAACCCTTCCCTCCTTTTTTTATTCGTATTTTCCTTCACTTGCTTCTGTAACTCCAGCAGCACTTTGGAAGGCAAAATGAAAAAACGGAGAGAAGACTGGAAATGGTTTAATAAATGTAGTGAAAAGAAGATTAATTGCCGAAGAACAATTTCTTATACAGTGATTTTTCACCTAGGAGACATCCTAGGCTGCAGTTACGTGGAATGGTAGTTTCTTTAGATGAATTTTAGTTCCGTATTAAAGAACTAAAGAAAGGGACCTTAGCATAGCTGTTGCGTCTGATCAAACTTCCGTTGGTTGGGATTTAGAAAAAGGCGAATTTGCCGCTATAGGTATTGATTAATTTCGTGGCAGTAATCAAGGGTCTATCGAGTTGGGAAATATTAGAATTAACAACCAAAGGAAGATTTCGATGTAGATCATCAGTTATGAAAAACAAGCAAACAGAAACGACATATCATCACCCTGCATATCATCGCTTCTAAGTGTCTCCAACTGGTTTATAGCCACGGAGTAACTCACGGGCTCGGAGGCTTTTAATTTCTATAACTATCATTATAAATTCAGATCAGAAAAGAAGTGTCGGTCGGTGGTGTGACCCAGACCATCAATTCGTCGCCTGCACCTTCCCGGGAGCTGCAGTTTGGGGAAACCTGAGCTGTGAAGTGCAGCCTACAGGTCCCCTTAAGCGTCCACTTGTTTACGCCGCCCTTGCCACAGCCTCGATAATATTTTCTCATTTTTTTCCGGAGCAAGGGCACCCTTTGAGACCCCGCTTGCTACTTGACACTAATTCGAACCTGATTAAAAAGCGAGAGGAGAGGTCAAACAACTCTCCCAGATCATCGCCACGGCGAGAAAACTTCACAGAGCCGCGGGAGACGCTTTCCCGAGCTCGGCTGGCGCCGGGACCGCCGCGGCACTGGCTCCCTGCCGCAGGATCCTCCCCTGCTGGGACAGAACCCCAGCAGCGGCTCCAAGCCACGGGACTCTGCCTGCGCCAGGGTCCCATCGCTGGGCTGGGGGATGTATTGCCCACGGAAACACAAATGGAAGAAGAGTTGGAAAAGGAAAGAAAATGCCTCCTCATCTAGCCTAAACACCGATCGCGCTTTTTTCCCCACTGGAAAACCCATTCTCACACGCACGGGTGAATTTCGTAGTAGCACAATTGTGGGTTTGATCTTTATTTTTAAAATAAAAACCATTGATGCACTCTAGGAAATACCTTTCTTTTCATACTGCCTAGTAGTGACTGTATTGAAAAGGCAGGCTTCTCAGCTTTCTGAAAAGGTTTATTTCCAACCTGGGAATATAAAGCATGTGAACTTAGAAACCAAAGGACGACAAAAGCGTTTGCAAATATGTAAAAAAAATAAAAATAATAATAATTAAAAAAATTAAAACCACTTCGTTACTCTAGGATAGCAGATAAAATCGTCCCACGAGATTTCGGGGGCCGGGATTAGCACAAGAGACAGCTTGTCTTGTTCTGTAAAAACATCATACAAGCCCCAGTTTGAGAACCAGTTAGTACAAAGAATGTAAGAGAGATTTTGGGGTGTTTTTTCAAAAGGGGAAAAAAAGCAGGAAAGTCACAGCTTAAAAACCACATCTGAGGAAAGGTGCCTACATTTTGATAATGTCAAAGATGGGGAGAGGTTACTTTGAGGGATATTAGAGGTGGAGAATTTGAGATAGAGGAACACAGCGCGGCCTTCGCCTTTATCAATCTGCGTTAAAACTGACTCAGCTCACAGTAGAGCGACCGCCACGGCGCTTGAGGCAGACGTGGGGACATAGTCCCCGTGGGCTGAGGCAGAGCATCGGCTCCCCTGTAATACGGGAACGGGTTAATTCGGAAGGGAGGCAGGCAGAACACGACCCGGTCTCTTTGGTGGCTCCGTTTTATCTCCTCCATTCTGACCACAGAAAAAAGCGCTGCAAGAGCGAGGGTGGTCTGGTAGCGCCCTTCCGAGCTTTAGCAACGTGTCGGCAGCCCACAGACACGAGTGTGGGGAACCCGGGCGGCCCTTCCGTCGGCTGTGGTGAAGACTGACAACCCAGCGGCACGGCGGGGTCATAAATAACATCGGGCGGCCCCCGGCGAGGGGAAGGTCGGGGGCCGTGGGAGAGGCTATACGTCCCCGTCCACCAGGCTGAAGTGTTTACCCGGCCCGGGGAGGCAGAGGTAGGGGATGGCGCTGCCCGGACAGAGCAAGGGCAAAGGCAGCGGCAGCAAGCACCGACTGAGCAGGGGGCTGTCCTTGTAGAGGGCCGGGAAGGAGAGAGACGTGGCGGCGGTGGGGGGCGGCGGGTCCCCGGGGGGCTCCGCCGGCCCCGGCCCAGGGCCCTCCGCCTCGGACGACATTTGTCTCTTGAGCTTGTTGCGGCGGTTCTGGAACCAGATCTTCACCTGGGTCTCGGTGAGATGCAGCGCGGCGGCCAGCCCGGCCCGCTCCGAGCTGCTCAGGTAGCGCTTCACGTCGAAGGTGGACTCCAGCTGGAACACCTGGCTCTTGGAGAAGATGGTCCGCGTCTTC
>VZRE01010883.1:53165-63792 GCA_013396775.1 Cephalopterus ornatus
TTTTTTTTTTTTTTTTATGTACAGTGAGAGAATGCATGGTTTTATTGGTACTGGTTAGGGTCAGCCACAGGAGAATTATGGAGGTCATGTGAAATAGGTGCCAATAAAGCTTTTATTATTGTTATACAGACAAAAGAGCATTATGGAAAGAGATCCTTACCAGACCTAACTATAGATATTTTGTTCTGTTAACAATCATGTTGGAAAATACAGAGACACTGAAAAAAAAAAATTGACTTTTCAAAGCTTTTCAGAACATTAACCTATTATCTGTAAGACTTTTGGAACTATTTTCCTCCAGAAAATTAAGGTTTCCTGAAATGAAACACTGCATTTAACTCATTATTTGGCCTAAATCAAAACACCTAGGGAAATAAAAAAAAATATTACACTGTCACAACAGAGTATAACTCTCTCAATTTTGAAATAACATTTAGCACTGGATTTTTGTGTTATACAACATAAGAAAATCAAACTATTTTTTAATTAACAAGGTAGTGTTTAGTTTGCATGTATCTACAATTTGAATCTGAAGATTTTCTGCCAGAACTCGAAGTTGAGGATCCTTAAGTAAAAAATCATTAAAATTCTCCTTCTCTTTCCCTCAGTCAGTCTTGAGTGATTTTACTTGAGTATTAAATGTTAAGGACTGTAATGAACTTTCTCATGTGTTGATACATTGGATTCTTAGATCAAACTTCAAAAACTGTTGGAGCTTAGTGAATTTTGAAAAACTCATACCTTCTTAAATCTGATTGACTCAGGAGTTTTAGATTAATTCCAGGATGGAGCCAAATTCAATCAAAGAAAGTATTAAGAACTTACAGTACAAAACATCCTTTGTACTTTTACAGTTGTGTAAAAGGAAAATTGGTGCATGGATCAAAGTTAGCTCTCAAATAACATTAACATTGGAGTAAAAATCATACTAGCTTTTCCACTTTGATAGTAAAATAACACAAACTGTGTGTATTCTAAGGGAATTGTTCAAGAAAACGTGTGAAAATTACATTAAACTTTATTATATTAAAAATCACATATATTTGTGAATTATATTAATAAGAAGCAAGTGTGCTCTGCATAGATAGAAAACAGAAAACATCTCCTTTCCACTGACTTTTAAGTCATTCATCATAAAAGAGTACAACATATCAACCTTTAAAACTGTCATTAGATCAAGGAAAGTGTTTTCCATTGTCATGTGAAAATTATGCTTCTGCAAATCATATTTGAGTAAGGCATACAGATTCTCCCCCACACCAAAAAAATGCCTTTCACCAATGATATATATGCAAATGCAAACCAATGAATTTTTGAGTCAGTCTTATAATCTTTATAGAAATCCATGAGTAGTTAGGGTTTATCTGAGTCATTAAAATCTGGGGATGAATGTAATTTTCAAAAGGTTCTGTAATAGATTATAAATGGTTTTGCAACGCTCCAGCATATGTGGAGATACATATCTGAAGATATATACAGTTACATACATATGAATATATTTATTATGTTATACAAAAATTACGTTTTTATATAGCATGAAAGTAGTGTTGAAATGCCTTTAGAAAGGACTGGACCTAGTCAAAATTAATATTGTAATGAACTCAGATCCTAATGTAAATCCATGGAAACCCCAAATGCATTCACTTTCTTGTTCTGAATTATTTTGTTATCAAGTCTGATTAGTCCTAGAAAACCCTGAAGCAGTTGGAAGGCTGGGTCAAGCACTGAATGAACTCCGTGGTAAAGCTCTGTTTGCTTTCTCTCAGCAAGCAGCACTGGGAAGTTCTATCTGGCCCAGGATCTCAGTGGGGCTCGGCAGGAAACCCAACCATATCAGCTCCTTCTCATAAGATTCCCCTTTGACTTCACAAACTCCTTGGGTTCTGTTAGGATAGCACAAGCCAGTTCCCACAGTAATTCATCACGAAACCTGAACACCACAGCTCACATTATGCCCTTGCGAGGACATGAGAAGTCAACCCAGAAATTTACACAAGCCTCTGGCTATGAATAATAAAATCTGCACTGCAGTTATCTGAAATTGGAGCAATAAGTAAACTTACTGCAGGAACATTTCCATATTACACTGTAAATCCATGACTTGCCCAGAGGAAGCTAAAGTCTTGATTTAAATGGAGATAGTACTAGAGAGGTAGGTGAGGAGAGCTGAAGGCGCACCTTAGTTCAACTAAGTAGGGAGATGTGCCAATACCCCTTTTACGTCCTCCTCCCGTGCAAAATTCTCCTCCCACATCTACTGGAGGGACTAATCAAACTGAGCGGAGACCTCTAATATTTTAACCTTTTCATCCTATGTTCCTCTTAAAATAAAGAATATCTAGCCAACACTGTCCACACATTCAGGGGATGACTGTCGTACAGCAAAAGTCAGGTGAACCACTTTACATGGCTCCTCCAGCTGTCTCGTCTTGCGGAAACTTTCTTGCTGCTCCATGCCAATATGTACCATGGTGCAGAGGGCTGAAATGCAGCTCTGCAGAGAAGATGCAGAATTTTGTGAGGGGGAGGCATTCGACTGGAAGTATGACTGCACTCTTTAGCGGCCACACTGTAATACCGTGGCCTCTCTGCTTCAGGTCACAGATGACTTGGTCTTCCCTTGTCCTGCTCAAATGCTTCATATATCTTGTCTTTCTTGTCTGAGTGTGCATAGGCAAGTTAAAAAGTATCACAGCACAGGCTTAGGCAAATGCCTGTTCATAGTCTTCACTGTAAACTTAGTCTCTGACAGCTTTTGATCTATCAGTTACTTCCAGTCCATGTCAGGGCATTTATAGGATAATAAAGTCCGTAGACTGCTCCTGGTAGATATCAGACCATCCTGTTTTGGAGTGGAAGCGCCAAGTTGTGTCATGCCATTTGCACTTAGGACTAGAGGTTGGGACCAGCATGGATCCAACCTGAAGCACCCAGAACCCTGTTGTTCATCTGACAAGGACCACAGTAGGAAGAAAAGATGCTTAGAAAGCAGGAAGAAAAGATGCCTTGTCATCAAGGTGTGCAGTTATGGTAGTTTGAGTAGGTGATGTATATTTTGCAAAGGAGAATACCTCTTGCCTACACTTCCTCCTCTCCCCAACCAGCATCCTTGCAAAAGCCTGGCACACACCAGCCCTTTAGCAGTATTTATAGCTATATCTCTATCAGATGAACCACTCTAAAAGTAGGTTAACTCAAAACATACCACTTTGCTGCTTGGAAATACAGATGCAAAGGGATATCTGGTTCTAATATACAGATCACCTTATGGTGTGGCAGGTTTCAGTTTCCACAATAGAGAGTGCATTTGTGCTAGGAGTGATTTAAGCCATTTGGGACCTTCAAAAGCAGAAACCCTTCATGAACCTTATTGGAAATGACTACAGTTGGTGAAAAAAAAGTAGGAGAAACGAGAGAGGTGATCCAAGATCACACACATCTAAAGAGTGGAAGGGAAACCTTTTCAAAATGTTGCTCTTTGTCACAGAAAATGCCTAAGATAAGTGTGAGAGAAGTATCTCCGTTCTTTTGTTGAGCTAATGCTGGTGGAACTATCATCTCATTGCTAAAAGCCACCAGGTTTAGTAAAGAACAGCCAGTTTATTAAATATTAGCAAAATTGATCATCGTATTTTCTACTGCATTTTCCTCTTTGCATTTCTCCTTTACTGAGGAAGGCAATGACGAGGACTACAAAGCAGGTTTTTCCTTTCAGATACACCTGGTGGATTTGAGCTCTGATATTTCTCTTTCCCTCACTACATGGAAATCCCTTAGGAAGAGCAAAATATCAGCATAAAGATCGTCTGTGCAGATTGGAAGGAGGGATTTTGCCCCTGGGTCCAAAAGCTGGAATGTTTTCTGCAGATCATAGACTCCATAAAACATATGTATTTAATAAATAAGCAAACAAGCTTGTGCTTAAGTGAGGCTTCCATGCAATAAAGGAGAACAACATTTGGCAAGTTGGGGTCAGAGAGTTGACACTTACATCTCTTGTATCCCAGAGCCACTTTTTTTTCAAATACCTACTTTTCATTTTCACTCCAACTGTACTTTTGAGGTGCACAAGAGGAACTTTTTCAGAAGCTTATTCCAGGTGATCTGAAACGGTGCTTCCTCATGTGAATGACCCCACACAGAAAATGCATGCAACATATCTACTTTGTCAAAGAGGGAAATCAGATGATCTGAGAAGTCTTTCCTTCATTCACATCTACTGTCTCACTGCCTCACAGGTCAGCAGGGAAAACAGCAGAGGGGGAAGCAGCTGGAATTATGCCAGCACTTCAGGCTTTTGGCACCGTTCTGCAGCCAGGGCTTGGGGTCTTTTTGCATCCCTCTTCTCTGGAGCTGTCAGCAGGTAAAACACTCTACCATGTTTCTCATTGCTGCTGAAACATGATGTGCTCTGTCTTCCCCTTTGGCAGAGCTCTCCTGACCCTGTCTTGCTCTTTGCTTAGGGTGAGGTGGATTCAATCCCCCTGGTAGCCCTGACGGGTCATCCAGGCTTGGTCAGGCCTAGGAAGCTGTCCTCTTATATTTAGGAAGAGAGAAACATGCCCACCATCTGCTTGCAATTGCTAAGACACTGAGCGCAGCTTTTGCATTCATGTGTCTCCTGAATGTTTGATAATCATGATAGTCAGACTTAGAGAGATCTTATCAGTACTTTTCAGTTGTCAAACCAAAGGCCTGAACACCATCAGGTCTCCACAGGGTTCACAGGGATGGAGGATGTATGTGTGAAACAAGGTGGCTCTCCAGAGCAGCCAGTACATATTTCCAGTGCCCCATGATCCCCACCTGGTGCAGGAGCCAGACAGAAGTCAGATGTCAATCCCACAGATTTATCTTGACTTTTACTATGCAGAGGGGCAAGAGGGACACCTTCAGAGGGTAATTCATCTCCCCTCTCTGTGCACCCCTGCTTGGCAGGGATGATCACTGCTGCAAGTGCTGCCAAAGTCACTGTAGAGGACATTGACATTAAAACTAACACCTAACATTTAGCTGGTTGATGCTGGTTGAAATGAAGCCTACCTTATTTCTTATTTTCTGGTTTTCTCTATCCAGTTTCCCCTTCCTCCACTTGTGCCTTTTAATGTGAAGAACAGCAGAAGCAGAATAATGACCTGACTCATCACTCCATCTCTTGCTTATCCTTAAAAATATATGCACACAGCCTCAAAACTATGTCATATAAAGCTGCATGGCAGCCATTCCCTTACATAAAAGGCAAGTTTTGTGTGATTTTCACCAAATCATTACATGGTAGATTGAAGTCAAAGTCAAGTTCAGTTGAGGATAAAAACCACAGTAGATTAAATTTGCTTAGATTTCTTGTTCTTTTAGTCCACAGGGATAAAAAACAATTGATTCATCTGGAACTCTTCATTTCCAGCATAATTTAAATTGTTTTATTAAGCACAACAATTGTATTACTCCGAAATGTTTGGTTATGCGTATCTTAAACTCACGTTCAATTCACAAAAAAAAAAGTAAGAAAGTGACAATGAAATATTTCCTTGGACTTTATGATGATCAATGAAATCTTGTGGGAACCTACCTCTGAGATCAACAGTGAATTAAAAACAGATCATGATTCAGAGATAAAAAAACCAAACACCTTTTTGTCTGATGTTGGACGTTGTTTTCTATCCTGTGCAGAAATTCCGAGTGTTTTCCCTTTTCCTATGTCTGCTATGTTCAGTTTAGAAAACCAATTGACCAACCAAAAACAAGCAAACAAACAAGTAAAACCAAACAAATATACAAAAAATAAGAACAAAGCCAAACCCCTGAAATCCATTGAGATCTGGGTCAAAAGAAAGATACCTCAGCCTTAAAAGGTACAAATTTTAGTCTGGGTTATCCTTGAGAGATGTGAGTCTGGGGAATCTGAACTACTTTTTTCTATAAGGACCAAATTGACACTTTACATGATGTATCAGAAGGATTAATGAGGATTTAAGCAGTACTTGCATCTTGCTGATCCTAAGTAACCCTCAGAGTTATTTAGAGAGCTTTGGGAGCCTTTTTGACACCTACTGAGGACTTATAGATTCTTTAGAATCAATTTAAATTCAGATTAATATTCCAAATTAGTTTTTTAACTATGAATTTTGCAAACACTAATAAGGTTGTATTTATATCTAATCAGAAATTAATGAGGATTTGTAGGCACAGTTTATTTAAAATTCTACCACAATCAGCATAATTAAGAAAAGAATTATAAAAATCTTAAGGTTGTATTTCACAGAGTCTGAATCTGGGGTAATTATTGACTGGTACGTAAGTTTATATGGCTTCCATTTAATAAGAGTAATTTGGATCTCGATGAAATCTGAGGAAAGGAATTATAAAACTGTGTCTTTCCTTGAGCTGGGAATCTTCTGGGTCTGACCTATTTCCAGATAGTTATTTTGACCATAGGCCACACGGTCTTTGTTTTGGACTTATTTCTATTCTGCAGTCTTATCTGATGTTTCTTCCATGTGCACATTTAGCCAGACGTCCTTGGCATGAAACAGTACACTTGTAAGGCAATACATGGGAAAATATTTTTGCCAGCAGGAATGAGCATTTTGCATCTTTTCCATGTGTAAATTCAATCAATAAGAAAAGTGTCTGGTGACTCTGCACTCATTTTAAAGGAGATTAAAATATTTCTCTCCTCCCTGCTTTAGTTTCTGCTTTTAATCTTCTTTCAAAATGTGTGCCTGCATTTACTTGCATAGAAGAAAGTGCAATCAATGTAAGCGAAATATACATGGAAATAAGATGACATAGAAGAACGCCTTTGCTAACCCTTGACCGGAGATATGATGTGTAGATACCCTTTAATTGCTTAAACACCAGCACAGGAGTTACTGCGCCTGAAGACCAAATGGCCCTTTTCACAGTGCCACCTCGAGGCCACATCGCTCCCCTGACCAAGCGCAGACCTCTGCAAAGTGCTCTCAGCCCGGACCGATAGGTGCATTTTTCTTATTTCCCTTGCTAAAAGTTTACTCAAAGTGAAGCACAGGTGATGTCCGTGGTGTAAACCAGCTCCCAAACGGTTCTGGTGCTGCAGAACCCGTCGGGATGCTTACAGGTGTTGTGAGAGTGTAGTGCATGTAACTCATCTCAGACAAAAATAACTGCTGGGGTCTAGGTGGATTAAGATTTTCTTCTGGCAGTTCTGTATTGCACAGTCCAAATGTACACTAAACTTAGATCTGTACTTTTGCCAAGTTGCAATTTATAAATAAAAGGATTCAGAGCAAGCCAATTTTCCTACTTAGATTTAATAGCTAATACTCTGAAAACCTCAAGGCTAATTAAGCTGTTCATTGTCCTGCTGCATTTAATTATTCAGATATTGATCTAACATCTTAACACACGAGACAAAATAGTGACATATTTTATACTTGGAAATGGAAAAAATAGGAAGCAGACCTGCTTTAAAAATGATTTAGCAGTTAATAACTGAATTCAAAGAGCAGTGCTTCCAAGCGTTGATTTTTTTCATTAGCCACATAGTCTTTCTGTCTACTTGAAAAAAGAAGAAAAAAAAATAAAAGAAGACGAAACAAAAAACCCTAACAACAACAAATTCCCAAACAAACAAAAAAAACGCTACAGAAATATCCATAAACCTTGTCTCAGATTTCACATCTAGCCGAAAAAAGTCCTACGCAGTAAGTTGCCAAGCCCATGTGTTCCTACAAGGATGGAGATGGATCATTTGTAAAATCAGACCAGCACAGGGCAATCCTGTGTTCAAGTTCTGACCCTACCTAAGACAACCTCTGACCTTGGACTAAAATATTTGGCTTGCCCAATTGCACCACCGCCTGAAAACTGAGCCTCATATGTTTTCCTCTTTTACTGTTGTCTTAATTTAGATCACCATCTTCCTGATATGGGACTTGGTCTTATGGGTTAAGACCAAGTCTTAGCCTTGGGACTGAAATAGAAACTCCACCACAGCACAGAGCAACCCTGTCAAGGTCCTTCTTTTGAAAGAATGAGTTTGTGTTCCCCCTTAGGTTTTTCTTAGCCCCCTCCTCCTCTCCCACCATTTTAATGCCTTGGAAACATCATTATATTCTTAGTAAGCATTCTCATGACTTCTTTGGAAAAGCTATTTTCTCCTTCCCAACTAGAATCTGTGAGGCTTTTGGAGAATGAGAAACACAGATGTCCTGGGTCTGCCAGAATCACTTCCATTTTTATTACTATATAAAGCAGAAAAAGAGAACCTGGATTATTTGGAGTGGAAATAATCTATAATTTAGCCATTTACATCTAACCTAGATACCTTAATGTGTACAGAAACTTATGAGCATAGCACACAGTTTGTCTCATCCACAGGACATGTTTATCAGAGACACTGTGTCCTAGAAGTGCCTAACACCCTCCACTGACTGTGAGGACAGTTCATGGTGACTGGCTAAGGTACACATGTCCAGAATATGGTTAGGTTGCTTACATGTAGCTACTTAGTGTGCTTTGGTATTCCCAAAGACATCCAAGATATTTATATAGGACTTCAAGTATGACCCGGGTCCTTTGGGAGACTCACATGGTGCTGGCGCAGGACCTTTTATCCTACATGTCTCAAATGATACTAAAAACATTGCTCTGACAACTGATTCCCTCCTGCAAAGACAGGGAGACAAACGGCATCATTAATGATGTATAATTATGGGGGGTTTTTTTTGGCGGGGGGGGTTCTTTGTGTTTGGTTGGTTGGTTTGTTGGTTTTGTTGTTGTCAGTTTCTGTGTGTGTTTTTTGTTTGTTTGTTTGTTTGTTTTTTCCTCCTTCAGAGGACACACTAAACAGCAAAGTGATTCATCAAGTCATAATCAACTATTCACTATGGATTTGATTACTTGATTCTGCCTGCTGGATGTAAGTCCTATGGTCAGAAGCTCCCTTAAATGAGGGCTTGAGGGTTCATTCTCCTGCTCTGGACCAAGAGAGAAAACAATCATCACAGAGCAATTCAACTGCACTAGCTGTCCCTCCAGTGACACCTAGGCCACCTTCAACTTGGTTCTGGGGCAAAAGTAAGAAAGGTAATGAAACAAGCAGAAGACAGTGAGGTGCTCTTGATACCTCTGAAGTGGAGACTTCACTGCAAGACTGATGTAGGCTGCTGAGGACTTCTTCACACAGGGCAGCACAGACCAGACACTGAAAGACAGGAGAGGCAAAGCCAAAGCTGCTACAGGGAGGGAGCACAGGAGAGACCAACAGACCGCAAGAAGGGCTTCCAATGCCTTAATCCATGCCAAGGTTGCACTTCCACTCAAGACTTCGATCCTACAAGCAGTTAAGGTCCTATGGCTGGTCATTAGATAGTTCTGGAATAATATATTTTTTGGAAATATGTAATTTAAAATTCTAAAAAGCAACATGTATTACAGTACAATGGCTCAGCAGGGGGTTGAATTAAAGCCTGACATTTGGGAGACATTGCTTTATGCAAAGTGCAGTGTGCTTTGCTTTGTATCAGGCGCAAACATGGCTTTCCCCTTAATTGGATCTAGCATCAGTTATAGGTAGAATATATGTACAAGAATAGCACATGACATCTGGTCATTGTTGCACAATTCACTGGCTGGTAACTCCTATGCTGCGTCTCCAATTTGCAGTAACTGACACCAGATAATACCGTTGGGATTAATCCAGGCCTTATGAAGTGTTCCAAAAACTCAGAGCTAATTAATACGCCTAAGATTTCCAGATTGGCATATGGCGTTAAAAAATGTTGTGCAATTTAAGGGAAAGTATAAATTCTGCAAGAGTTGTATTTTGCCAGAAAGTTAGCTTTCGCCTCAGATTATTTATTGCTAATTGCAGGGAAGTGTCTTACCTATGTCAGTGCATTTCTTTTTGAATCTGCCGGTCCAGTTCCTAATGCCCTTTTAAAAGTTACCTTATAAAAAACCATCAGAAAAAGAAGTCTGTTTTACTGTCTGGCCAAGAGACTAGAATTGACTGTCATAAACTATAGCTGATCACTTTGTATTCACATTAAAATCAAGTTTAATGTCATTAAAGCTTGTACATAGTGGGAAATTCCACTTTAAATTCTTTCACCATCTGTTGAATAAAAATCAGGCACGAGCATTTCCCTTCGACTTCGCTTTTACTTAGAATGCTTGATGTACAGATGCAAATTTTTAGAGGCTGAACGCAGGGTGGTGTGCTAGAAGGATGAGCAGAAGGGCCCTGGCCATGCTGGAGTGGCAGAGTGAGATCTGCTGTTAGGCATCAGGGACTGAAATTTCACCTTACCAGAAACTGTTTTGTCACAGTGAAATTGTTTAAAAGCTAAGTTGCTTGTTAAGCTTTTTTTCAATACATCTCCCCTGTTTAGATTTTGGAATTGCTGCTGGAGTAATCTTTTTGAGAGTTACAGGACTTCGTATGAGCAATTTATTTCATTTTATTTTTTTCATAATATATCAGTTTACTGCAGCTGTCCGAGCTGCCTGCCATCTAAACAGCACCATCTTCAGGTGTATTTAGAACCTATCCATTACCTAGTGGTGACCTAGCCGTTCCTCACACTGGGAATGCTCTTTTTCTGGTGCTGAAATTGAAGATCTTCTCCTCCTTCCCCCCCCC
>VZRE01010883.1:63816-135658 GCA_013396775.1 Cephalopterus ornatus
CCTTGAAGTCTTGACATTTGTCAGAATTATTCTATCACTCCCAGATGAAACACCAACACACTCCCAGTTTCACCCTTTTTGTCTGTATGATCGAATTTTTCCTCAGCTGGACACTTAAATTTTCTTTAGAGAGTTTCACCATTATATCTGTTTCCTACTGTTTATTTCTATCATTTATCGTGTATTTTCCGTAATCTCCTCTGTCGAAAGACCAACTTTATTTTCATTGGTATACTCAAATGATGTAATTTAAAAATCTGGTTTTTTGAGAGACAAAGAGATTTCTAGATCAATTCTATTTCGTTATCTACTTGACTTGAATGTGCATTTTTAACAGAAGCAAAATCTAGTTCAGTAAAAAAATGACATGAGTTATTAGACTCTAGCTCTTGCCTTTGTTTCATACATAAACAAAAAAAGTCTCGGCTTGATGAGTGTTAAAATCACAGGAAAATGCAGTACATTTATAATGTCATCATAACCACCTGCTGTTATTTCCCCTAAAGAAGTGTCATTTGCATGGTTTGTTTATTCCTTATTCAATTTTTCTGTAGACCAAAGGCAAATGAACAGCAAAGACCTACACAGCAGGTCTGTGTTCAGTCACTGTGCAGTTTTCTGGAGCTACTGAAAGGTGAGGCGGAGACAGAAAGAGTCTCATCTCTTCAACCCCATGGCCTAACCATGGTGTCTGTGCAAGGTTGATTGTAAAGCTACTCTAAGTTCTTTACGGCGATGTTTGGCCTCTAAGAAACACAATAGCTGTTTCTGCCCTCTATTTGCCCATTGATAAATGAAGAGCAGATGCAGTTCTTCCTTCTTGCCCTCTCGTTGCAAAAAAGAACAATAATGCTCAACTTTAAGAAAGGTGTCCACATGCAGCACTGCCTTCACGGTTTCCTCTGAATCCATAGGATCCCTCCAACTGTAGTTACTGTGTCTTGCAGCCCCGATGGGAAAGCACACGTTCTCCTGCCTTTTTATCATTAAATAGACCAACAATGTGGTGACACTTGAGGTTTTCGTTAGTCTTTATTTGGGAAAGAAAAATTCCTCAGTAAAACTGCTGGATTTGCCAATTTTCAGTACACGCAGTTTTACAGTGAGAAGGTAATTGTGTCAAAGAGTTCTCATGATAATTATTGTTAACCTCTTCACGGCGTCTGTAGGAAATGCTGCAGCAGGCAGCGCGTTGCAGGTTTCAGCGTGTGTTACCAAATGAAAGAGAAAACAGATGCGCTGGGGGCCTGTGCGGGGTCCCGGCGTCCTGACCGGGGCCTCCCGGGGCGTGTTAGCGGCGGGGTGTGTGTGGGGGGTCTGATCCAGACGTGTGGGTGTTCAGACTTCGCATTTCTCTTTAGAAACAGGGGTTATTCCTCACCCCTGCTTGGCCTCCTCCTGCCCGCAGAGCCGCCCCCGGGGGCCAGAGCCGAGACTGGGGGCGCCGGTTTTCCCCGGGGAAGCGGGAGGTGAGGTGGGAAAGAGTTTCTGCCCCGGGAGAGCCGCATGCCGTGGGGACGTCGGAGCTGGGTAAACCATCCCCTGGAAGGCAGAGTACCGCCGTGTCTCGCCCCCTTGACCCCTGGGGGTGAGACTGGGGAGAAAGGACTGCGCACAGGGATGAAGCTTGGCGTCAAAGCCGGGCGGCGAGGCTGCCCCTCGCCCTGGATAGGAACTAGGCTGTTCATAATAAAGGGGCTTTTCGATGTCTTACAGCCAATGACAAAAATCTTCTGCCCTACTTCTGGACGAGAGGTCGCCTTTGTGGGTTAATTTAAGGAGATGGGAGAGGCTGCGGTACCGGTGGGAAAGCATCGAGGCACGCTAGAGGGGCCGGCCGGGGGTAGAGAGGCAACGCAAAGCACCCCCCACGGCCCCACGACCTCAGGCTGATGTTCAGCCCATCTCCGATGCTACCCGGGTCTGTCTCCGACCCGTAGGTCCGGCCCGGTTCGTACGGCAGGCGCAGGTTCTGCAGATCCTGTGGTCGCGTCTCCAGGCCCCGGGGCAGCTCCGGGCCACGCTCGGGGGTAGAGCAGGGGTCCCCATGGCTGCGCCCTAACGTGTCGTGTCCTTCCCCCCACGAACGGAGCTGCCGTCGTCTGGGAGCGCAGAGCAGATCCCGAAGACCACCCCCCGCGACAGTCCCATAACACGCCCGCAGCACCTGCGGCTCCATCTCGCTCCTCCAATGGCACCGGGGCTCCGGGAGGCTGCGCCCAGAGCCCCTTTCCACTCCTGATAATAAGCTAAGGCAGAAGGAAGGATTTTATTTATATTTTATTTTATTCTCTATTTTTGTCCATTTTTGTCTGGTTTTTTTAACTCCGCTTATTTTTGTTTATGAGAGAAACCCATTTTTCAAGTTCATTTCCTTTTGTCACACCTTCTCGGCCCTGGAGCCCAGGTTTCACGGCCTCCCTTAGGAAGGAGAGTTGGAGGGCTCACACGCCGCCCGACACCTTTGGGAAGCAGCGCCCGGGCCGCCCCATGGGCAAAGCGGGAGCAGTGCAACCCTGCGCAGCCAGCGTGCTCAGCGGAGAGCCGGGGAGGGCTGGGAGACAGGAGACTAAATTTCTGCCCACCCAAGGCAGCTTGTCTTCCCAGCTGGGAGGTGAATTCGTTCAGTTCCCTGCGCCTCACGGGTAGCCGGGTCCCCCCCGCCGCACTCCCGTCCCGGTGACAGCCGTGCCGGCGTCCCCAGGTCCCAGCCGGGGTGCGGTACCCGAGCCGCGGGTTCGCCGTGAAAAGCAACCGAGTTCCGACTCGCCCGGGGTTGTTTATTCGATCGCTTTCCCTAGCCCCTCAATAAAATGATGAAAATCTTTAAAGGCGAATGCAGATGCAGGGCAAGAGTATCCTTACAGAGCCCTCCCGAAGATAAACCTTCCCAACAATTTTACTTCAGGAATCTGTCTCTCCCCTTTAGCTTTATCCCAAAGCGGTTTTTTACTCGTCTTTATTTTTTTTTTTCCTAAGATTATTTTTAGAGGTGTTTCTGTCTTTTTTGATTGTTTGGAAAGTGGAAAAGGAAAAAGAGAACATTTCCACAATATTCAGTTTCGTTCAAATAAAGATCTTATAACTTTTTTTTTTTTTTGCTAATACTCCCTGGGAATGGACCAAACAGAGACTAGTCTTAAATTAATTCACAAAAAACAGATGACTATACAAGATGAAAGATAAATACCCACCTACACAGGTGTCATGTAGGAAGCCCCTGCATCCCGGCATTCCCTAATCTTTTCCAGGTTTGACTTTATAAAGGCAAAGGTAATTTAAAATTAGTTTTGATGCTTCTCTGGTGTGCACATCCTCAGTCATTTCCTTGTTCTAGAGCCTTGCTCAGATCCAGCACGCAGGAAACTTCTACCTGCTTTTGCCGTTGCTGTAAAAATCCGTAGCAGAACAAGTATATTTGTCTGAGAAAAACCCTCCAGAGAAGTGCCCTGCTCCCTGTGAGCCGTGATACAGTGACTGAGTATGGGCACAGAACTCCCCATGAAATGCCAATCACAGCTGACTTGCTGCACACACAGTTCGCAGCAGATTGTCTCCTCTCACTTGTGCACCTACACCTTAATTCTCTTTTCCCCATTAACAGGGCTCTCCAGCCAAGCATGTTTGCTACTACCGCACGCTTTGTTTTAACCTGATTTACTCTGCTATCACCGCCCTTCACGACACTCCTCTGAATTTTTGTTTTCTTCTTACTCAAAAAGTGATGGCGTCTGTTTCTGAACTGTGCTCTATCACATAATATTGTCGCATTGACAATATTTTTAAAAAGAGACAGGTTAAAAATGTATAAAGGATAACCAGAATACAACATATACCAAATACTTCCTTTCTTGAAGGTGAGGTGTCTTTTGCCCTTTTTGAAGTCTTCTGAAGTCTGTAAGATATTATTCTAGGATGACATTTATCAAACACTCAGAAGTTATATCAGTATATTGCTGACAGAACTTCCTGCCCTGTAGAAAACAAGTACCTAATTTCTGCAGCAAGAGTTGCTAACCTGACTCTTCTGTGCCAAATCAAGAATATCATGATTGTCAAAGATTAACATTGTTCTTCCACAACTTTGTGAAATACAAACCAAAGGTCACTTTTCAGGTAGGTTGTAACCTCTGTTTGTTTCCTGGCAATGTGACATGTTGTTAATGGACCTTAATATTGGGGAGATGAAATCTGTTCATACTCTGAACATCTTGGAGGTTTTGCATTTTGGAGCTTTTCCAGTTCTGTAAGATATTTAAGCCTCTGAAATCAATTTTAGTCACATGGGAACTCATTCATATCACTGTGAAATCTTACCTATAAGGTCATTCAGAGTGAGGAAATGCTGAAATTAACTTTGCGAATTTATTCTTTATGATCATGTTTTGGGAAAGTCAGACCTACAAGCAATTAGTATTAAGAACACATGAAAAACTTAGAGAATACCGAAATCATTGCTCAGACTTTGGTATTCCAAAACACAAACCACATGTTTTCAGGGTCTAGGTTTGAACATCAAGCTGAGTTAATTCAGATCTGATCCTATATGCAATTATGGATAATTTACAGGACCAATTCCATGCCCCACTAGTAGAACTGCATGTTTGCGGTATCTGCATCTTTTTGACAAGGAAAAGAAAAATTGAGCTTAATGCAAAAACATTTGTATCACTCATCTGGATGAAAGTGTCTATATGATGTGTGTGGCAACACTATTTCTGGCCACAAAATAATTTATCTTTCTTTTGAGAGACTTTCTCCCTCTTTTTAGAGATTTGATATGCAGATGCTAAGCAAGGTTGGCCACACACTTGCTCTTCAACAGTCCAAGTTCATCTCTCCTACCCTGGCCATATCACATCAGTCTTTACTTGCCTGGGGGCTGCTGAATAATCTAAATTCCCAATATAGAGAAAACAAGGTGTCTTGAACTGTGGTGTGGTCACACTCACTGAGTCACTGAAAATCTGCCCCAGATTTTCAGATTTTTGTAGGGATTCCATGTTTTCTTCAGAACCACTGTTCACAGGAACCACATCCTTTCGCACTGAAACTCTTTTCCAGAGCACTGGTTCCCTCCCTGCTCAACTTTCCAAGGTACGTGCCTCACAGCTCCCAGCCTGATGGCATTTTGACATGCTGCTTGCAGAGTTAGAAAGCTTGGCTGCCCTTGTAATGATCAACAGGAAAGAGTCTACAGGATAACGGAAATCTGGAAAACATGAGGGGTGAAAGATGTGTCTTTGTTTAAACTGGAAAAAGAAAATAAAAGAGTAGAGGGACAGTTTTCTGTATGTAAAATGTTGCTACAAAGTTGCTGGTATCACTTATGATGAGCAACTAAGAAGAATGAGAAATCACTTAATTTTGCAGCAAAGCAAACGAGGATAAATATTAGAAACACAGTCTGTTTCTTAACACGATATCCAAGAAAAGGGTTTGATAGAAAGCCCGGGACTTGTGCTACAGAAATGCAGATTACAAGAAATATCTATAAGAGTTTATGTAAAGCGGTTTACTTAACTTTAATGCAGGGCATGGGATGGTGGGAGAGTGTCCTGGATGATTGGATGACTCCTTGATTTCCCTTTCAGTGCTTCATTGCTACAAAGCTATCATCCCCACAGGCAAGGCAACTATTCAGCTGGCTGACAGCTGATGCAGGATGGAGATTAAATTCAGCTGAAGACTGACTGTGGTGGTAGAAATATGTTGATTCATCTGGAATTCAGGCTCTTAATTCACACCCAAAATGCTGGCGGAGCCACTGCTGGCTTCAGTAGCTCAGTACCAGGTCCTTAGCTGGCAGGCACTACCATATCCATTTTGCTATGTTTTGAAGAAGTATTGCAAGACTGGCCTCTTACCAAATCCGTTCCTTCTCTGTGAAACATGATGGTTATTTCATTATGACCTATATGACAGCCAGAGATCAGCATGGCACAGAAGGTGATTAGGCTGTTAAGTTCATGTTAAGGCTATTAAGTGCACTATCCACGTTACTAAATGGAAGTATTAAGCTTTTCATTCTCCCCTTCGAGGTTTTATTTGAATAATTGTAATCCAGGTCTTGGATACTGAAGTCACTGACTGAGAAACAGCCTCAGTGGCACAGAAAGGATGCAAAATTGACCAACAAATAGGAAGAAGACCTGCATTTTTATTTCAGCCATCAAGAGAACTACTTGGAGAAGAACTCAAAGCAGGAAGCACAGTACTGTTTTTTTAAATTTTGGTCATGGAGGTCCCTTTCACAGCAAGTGGGGGGCACCAGCCTCACTTTTTGACTCTATTTGTTTGTTCTATTTTGCACTGGAATAGATGAGGATTGCTCATACAAGTAATTATACTACCTCTGATGGGGCATGACAATAAACAGGAGGGATGTGGGAACTTTTTCATATTTGTCTGCAGTGTAAGGATGCAATAAGGAGAGGATGAAACAGTGGCAGGTTGAAGAGAAGGAATCAAATAAGTTTGGGGCCACTGTGGAAAATCACTACCAAATTAGCTTGTGGTGAGAGGAAAGCAGCTGAAGAGAACAAGGTGAGGGATGGAAGGATCTAAGTAAGAGCAGAAGTAGGCACCGATGTGGTTCTGGCGTGGCTGTAACTGGCACAGGAAGAAGGCAGGATTTGCTCATAACAGCCCCTGGGCTTTCCTGCAAATGTTGCTCCTGGAACCAAAGCCCATGTCTGTGTTTGGATGTTGGGCACTTCAGAGCTAAGGCTTGAGGATGGAGGGTGGAGAAGGAGGATGCTTAGTGGGGACAAGCAGGGAGGAGACAAGAGCGCAAGTTAACAAATGACTCAGCTGTGAAGGGCAGGGGAGCTCTGAGGACAGAGAGAGCAATGTCACAGGACCCTTGCTGCCCAGCTCAGCTCTTGCCATGTCTTCTCACCCTTTCCATACACCATGTCGGGCCAAGGAGCCTCACTGACCTCTCCTACAACAGGAGAAATGAAGCCACCCTTGGCTGTTGCTGCTCTTCCTGGGAGAGGAGCAGAGCCAGTACTAGTTATTAAGCCACTCTGTGAATAAAGCATCTGGAGGAACCATCCCTACCCTAGGGCAACTCCAAGAAGGTGCAGTTCAGATGTGCATTGCACTGGGTGTCCACCTCAAAATGGGGCAGAACCTGAGCTAAAAGCTGCCTCTCTGCAGGGATTGACCCACAAGGGATCCTCTCCCAGCAGACCACCAGACCTGCAGAGGAGGGAAGGTGGAGGCGGCTATGACGAGCCTCCTCCAAGCCCCTGCTGAAGCCGAGGTGCTTTTAATTTTAGTCTGGGAACTTTCCCCTCATTACACTCCTGACAGGATGGGTGCAGACAGCATTAGGGATGCTGGGCTAGACACTGGCCCCAGAGGAATGTTCTCCTCCTCCCCCTCCTTCTTTTCCTCCTCCTCTGCGGCAGCACCTCAGCGCAGGAGGAGGCACAAACAGCACTTCCAGTCAAACACCTTCCCTTTCAGGATTTCCATTTCTCCAGCTGAAGGCAGCTTCAGGAGGGCATGGAGCCTCCACCTCACCCTCACCCCGGCTCCCCACAGCCTTGCAAGTGAGTCTGGCTGGTGCCTTTTCCCAGGGCTAAAGGGGATTGTTGATTAAAGGGGCCTTCTGACCAGCTTTCCCCTAAAAGGAGCTTACAAAGCCCGTTTGTTTAACCTTTTCACAGCAGCTTGACCCTGTCATGAAGAACAAATCACTCCCAAACAATGTTGAAATGTGGGACTGATGGAGTTGCTCTCAGCCTCTTCCTCCTCTGCCATTTCAGAGCCAGGGATGGGTCCAGCCCTGGTGAGGAACAAGAACCCTTTTCTGCCTCCCACCAGCCCCACAGCTTCGTGCAGCATCTGGGAGTGTTGCCCCTCATGAAAAGAGGGACAAGTGTGGGTGGCTGTGCTGAGGGCACAGATGTGACACACTGCCAGGGCAGCCTGCAATTCACCTCCCTACTAACAACAAAGGTTCTCACCTCCAGTTTTTCCTAAAATATTAGATGCACTTAGGGAAGTGTTCATTTTCTCTCCTGATGCTAAATCCTTCAGCCAACTTTTAGTTTTCTATTGACTGTTTTACACCTTCTGTGGACTTCTCAGCAGTGAAACCTGAGGGCAAATAGATTCATTGGTTAAGTGTAGAAGTAAATGTTTGAATTTTGTTACATTCCTCATTTTATGGATAGGGAAGGAACTGTACAGTTAGAAATAACCATTAAAAGCTTATTGAGATACTCAGACTTTGAACAATAGTTCTCTTTTCCTTTAATACAAAATATCAAAGCAAGAATGCATAAATTGGACAAAAGTTATTATATTCCAGTGTTTTCATGAAGTGATTTTCTACATGAACAGGAAAATGAATCTTAATTGCTTACCACAAAAATATCCTCAGGCGATAGTAGTACAATTAAGAGTTTTTCTTTAAATAGCATGCAACCAAATACAATACATATGGTGCCATTAGCAACTTCAAAACAATATTTGGATATTCATTTAATTTAAAACAGTGTGTGCTAACACAAAACTTAGCAGTAATAATAAATGTAAACTTGGGTAAGAAAGTAAACAATGCCATTTCTGTTGAGTGTGTAAGCCATTAGTCAGAATCAACAGAACCAGATTTTGATAGCAAGGATAAGCACTACATATTTTATAATAGCTATTTTTTAAATCTTGTGTTGCTTGGCTTTGTTTGAAAAAAATAATGAGTAAAGAACTGTATTTTATTGTGCTCAGTAACTGCCCTTATGAGGAACTTTTCCTTTGTGAATACTGAAAAAATAGACAGCAGCAAAACAAACTAAATGTGTGAAATGAGGAATTGGATGACTTCACATCGCTGTTACAACTGTGTGTGTAAATTCAAACACCATACTCGTATCCTTGTGTTTTTACCTAGTGATGTTCACTGCAGAACACAATGGAAACAACCCAGTGAGCTGAAGGTGACATAATCAATTTAAATGCTCCATGGAAAACTGGCTGTGTTAATAGCCAGGTGCTTAAATATCCTTTCTGTAAAGCAGACTAGGTTATTTAATCTTTGCCTTAATCCTAACACTTTTAAAGTCTGTGAGATGCTACTGAAATTAAGATCATTTGTGTGTTGAGGACAGCACAATACAGCCCTTACAAAAAAAACCCATTAGTTTTCCATCTCAGTTAATGGTGTCAGCCAGGAGAAAAAAATAACAGTAGTAGCACTGACATTAGGGGAGTAAAATAAATAATCCACACCAAAACACTTCAGAAGAAACAAACAGGATGAGAGAATTTTACAGGTTTCCTTCTTATAGGGGGAGTTCATCATTTTCACTGCCCCTCTGTTCACAGCAGCCCCTGTGAGACCTGGAAAACCCTACAGAAATTCTTGTTCCCTGCTGCCTCTCAGAGCCTGGTTCTCACTCCGGTTTCTGGAGCTTCCTCTGCCGTGTAGATGGGGAAGGTCACCGAGGTGCCAGGAAGTGAGGTGGGTACACGGCTCAGTAATAGGCTAATCCTTGCCCCTTGTGCAAAATGAGTCGCTGGTGGGCAAGGGGCTGTACCTCCCTTGGCCAGGAACCTCAGCCATGAATCCTGCCGTGACGCACTGTGTCCAAGACAGCCCTGCTTCAGGGAGCAAGAACAAGAAGTTAACAAGTCAAGATGCAAACAGGAAACATTTACTTGGCAAAGAGAAAACATGCATCAAGCCACTCCACAGTCAAAAGGAAAGAGGTTTTGTGGAACACAGGAGAGGGTCATCAGTCTTGCCAGCACGTACATCCTTCTTGCTGGAACTGTTCCACTTTGTATAAATAATTAAATCATCTTTGGAGCAAGGACTTGACCCTGCATCTCACGCATCCCAGGTGAGCACCCGAACAACTGGGCAATAGACTCAATCTCTTGCTTTTCTCTCCCTGGCCCAATGAATATTTAATTGCTCATACAAAGTGAGGCAATGGGAGAGAATGAAAGCCAGGCACCTTGCAAAAGCTCTGTAGCTCCGTGGCCTATCTTTTTTTTCCACCAGACTTCGAGTCCCACGGACAAAAGCCCTCAGGATGTAGGAGAGGGGCTGTGTAGACCAGATGCTCCCCCCTAGCAGAGTCCTGAGATGGTGATAGGCAGCTCCCATCTCACCTTTCCCATCTCTAACGAGTAACCAGCTACATATTTTATTTTACAGCTGATGATATCAATGGCCACCCTTGATATGTTTGCCTAATGATTAGAAATAGTTACCTAGAAAGGAGAAGACCCAGGCAGAACCTGCAACTCCCAGCAGACTCCGCAGCTGCTAGGACACACACTCTTGCTTCTGCTGAAATTGGTGAGAAAATCAAACAGATGAAGTTGGATGGGTGGGAAAGACCATGTGCCCACTGATGGGAGCGTATGTCTTGGAAAGGTTTAGTATCCCACATGGCTACTGCTTTCACACCCAGTTCCTTTTATCCACTGACTAATGCAGAGCACAATCCAACACATCCCAGCAGCAAAAAGCATAAGGAAGAGCTGCAGGGAATAAGAATGCAAAGAATAAGGTCATTCTGCCCAAGGCACAACTTCGGTTTTTTACAATTCCACAGGAAACTAGGCCACCCAGTAAGGTTTTTAAAGCTAATGCAGATTTTCAAATAAAGCAGAACTGAGGGGTTTTTTTAAAAAATGTGCTGAGCCAGAAAGCATGCTACTCAGGTATTTCTGTAGCCTATCAAGGTCAAAGTGGAATAAGAAATGCCCTCTAGGGAAAATCACTCCTGATCTTACATGGTCCTGAATCATCTCAGCAAACATTTTCTTAGATTTTTTTTCTTATAATAGGCACAAGGAATTAAAGAACAATTATTTGAAACTGCACCAGAAATTAAAAAATGAGATTGCACAGGAAAAAGTGAGGAAGATATTTGCCTGTTTAACACAGACAATTCTGCCAGGATGTTGCTGCATTTTTCCCAGCAGACTTTCTGTCAGTCACTTCTCCCAGGCAACCAGCAGTAGGACAAGAGGGCACGGTCTTAAGCTCTGCCAGGGGAAGTTTAGGTTGGATATTAGGAAGAAATTTTTTATGGAGAGAGTAATCAGACATTGAAATGGGCTGCCCAGGCAGGTGGTGAATTCTCCATCCCTGGAGTTTTTTAAGATGAGACTGGATGCGGCACTTAGTGCCATGGTCTAGTAACCACAGCGGTGTTGGATCAAGGGTTGGACTTGATGATCTTGGAGGTCCCTTCCAACCCAGTTGATTCTATGATTCTACGATTCTTTTGGGAAATTTGGGTATGTGTCATCACCTCAAAGCAATACAAGTCGAAACATTGTGTATTTAAAAAAATAGAAATAAAATTATATACATACCTATATATTTTTAGTTTTCCTACTAAAAATTATTGAAAACACACAGATCTAAAGGTGATCATGAGGGATATTCCTGCTATGTCTGGTCTTCATATTTAGGTGTCTGGGTTGGAAATGAGTTTCCCTGTGGATAGACAATAAGGTTTAAGACCCTCCAGGCAGTAGTTCTGCACAAGAGCTCCAGTCATCTTCTGCAGGTGCCTGATTCTACAGCCTGCAAGATGCATCCCCTTGACATAATGCCCCAGGTGAGCTGTGAGCATGTGGCTCTTACTTGCCAAATTTCCCAGCTGTGGCCTTAGGCTGCAGACATGCTGCTGAGACACATCCCACTCCCTGCTGCTCCATTCCCAATTTGGATACTAGAAATCCATCTCAGCTGTTAACACTGCCTTGTCCAACTGTAAAATTAACTGCTACCTCCTGCAGAACGAAGATTGAGCCTGAGAAATCAATGGGAAAGACCTACTGAAGCAGGAATATCACCTCTCTGGTCATCAGTGCTGGTAGGTGGAGGAGAAAGTACAGACACAGGTAGTTTTGCTGACTTCAGGAAGGGGCAATTTGTTAAGCACAGACTTGCATTGCTTGCAAAGCATTAATTTATCACTTGATTTTACTGTTCCGGGCCAAAATTGCTGAGCCATGTTTTTTCCACTATTTTCTGCAGAGAGACTCAGTCCTGTCTACCAGAGCTTGTCGGCAGAGACGATAGCAGGAAAGCGATGAGTCAAGAGGAATCAGATCAAGAGGGTCATTTCACAGACACACCAAAATGGCTGGGAGCATTTTCTGATCCTTTCCCTCTTCTAGCTGCAGATTGAGTTATCTTTGCTGAGGAGGTTTAAACTAACCTTGGAGAAGGGCTGTGAAAGGGCCTGGAAACACAAATGGTTGGGAGACACACAGATAAAGTATCACTTCAGCCACAGCCTCTTGTCACAGTACCTACAGTACCGCGCCGTGGATGTACTCACCGTCGTGAGACCTGCCTGGCTGGCCAAGGACTCAGCCTTTTTCTGTCATCCCTGATTCATATTGCACAGGATTCCTCAGCCATGCTCAGGATATGGATCTGCCAGGCTGTCACTGCGAAAACCATGTTTATTTTATGTCTTCACCTGTGCTGTATGTGCACCAAATTAGGAAGTAGGCTTTTTGAACTCGTCGAGTTTCAGTCACTCTCCAATCTTTTCTTCTGTTTCTGCACTCCTGTTTGATGTCTGCAAGCTAAGGATTCCGTACTAAGGATTCCTTATCCTCCTGTCACACTGATCTGTTGCTTGTGAGGAATTCACAGGGCAAACCTTCCTAATGCTGATGTTAAACCAAGGACAAGGGCTAGATTTAACTTAGTTTCAAGTGTGTTGCTTTGGTTTTAAAAGGCATTTTATGCTGTTGCTGGAGGCACAATCTCAGTTTGATCAGGTCTGTGGGGAATGCAACTTTATTGTCCTAGTGCTCCAAAGTACACTTCAAAAGTAGTCATTATGAGGGGTTGTCACAGACAACATTACTTCCAAAATGTTATGTATCACAAGAAGAACAAAGAGAGGATAACTCTCTTGAAAAATCGACAGTCAAATTATGTTTGTGTTCTGAGAGAGCTGAACTTCATAGGTGAAGACGGATGTTCACCCTGATGCTTGGAGGCAAGAGACTGGCACATCCAGAGCATGAAGGATATGCTGCACTCATGTTTCCCGATGCTTTCCAAGGCATTGTGACAGGGAAGCTTGAGATCTGGAAGGGAGTTGAGCACCAAGTAGCCCTGCAGAGCTGGACAGGAGACTGTGAGGCACACACAGCCAGAGAACAGTGATAATGTAAATTTTTTCCATATTCACTCATTTATAATTCTCTTTCCTCTAGATCTCTGCCCTATCCAGCTTTGGCTTTTTTCTTTATCTTCATTTTCTCCTTCTGTCCTATATCCAGATTTCCCCAATGACAGTCCCTAAATCTCTCTCCTTATGCTTCCTCTTCCCAGGGATGATACAAAACCATGTCAGCAGATGGTGGTTTGTGTGTTTTCAAGTGTTTTCTGCAAATGCACAAATTGATTCAAAGAGATATGTCGGGCACCCTTTGCTCTTCCCTCCTACCAGGGAAACACAGGCTGAAAACAGAGCTCCTGAGGAGCTCTTAGTCCTGCTGTTCTCCATAAAATCACACATAGCAAACACTTCCATAACTCACTGGATTGGGGCCATATGCCTGGTGTTATGAAATATATGGAGAAAATACGTGCTTCTCAGTAATGTGAGGAAAAGCCACTCAGCAGTTCCCATATTTTATGTATCTATATATTACTCTGAGCAATGCAGATGTATGTCTTTGTTTGGAAAAGTCATCCTTATTCCAGAGGTTGCTGCCAGGAGAGTGCAGGCCTGGGGAAAAGCTGCCCATGTAGATGCGGCTGGAAAGAAATTTTAATTGGTGGTGCTGCTCTGGCACATAAGAACAGGATATTGGAGTGAAAATGGGTGGTATCATCTCTGAGTGTGGAAACACTAATAACTCAGTTAGGGCTTTCCTTGTGCTGTCTTTCAGTTGAAGAGAAGAGAAAGACTAAAATTCCCTCTGGCTGCGATGTCGATACCACATATCTGCTAAGATAATCTGTACAGTTTTGTTCTTACACAGCTCTTTCGATCAGGAAAATCCAATGCAATTTGTGAAGCTTTTTCTTTTTTTTTTTTTTGTCGCTGTCAGGGACAAAACCCCAGCTGAGTCAGCACTGGGGGCGTCGGGCATTGTGGCTTTGCCTGAAAGGCGATTCACACAGCGAGCGCATTTGGGCTGGTTAAGCCCCAGCTCCGACGCGCCCTCTGTGTGCAAAAAATAACACTTCAAGTGAGCTGAGTTCTAGAAAATGAAAACTAATTGCTGGGGTTGGAAGAATTCAGCCAATCTCAAGCCATTAGGATCACGGCCGAGCAGGGAATGTCATGGAGCCAATTGGAGCAAAGCTGTCAGGGCTTTACCACGCTTAAGACCTAACCTTGGGTTACTCTGCGATCACACGACTAAGGCTCGAATAGTCACAGGCGAATATTCTACCCATGCCCCAGCAGTGTCCTCCCTCCACGGATGCAGCAATGAGTGCAAGGAATGCCGATTCCACAATACTCCTCATGGCCAGCAGGATAAGGACAGACAGGCCTGGTGGTTTAATTTGCCTTTTTTTTTTTTTTTTTTTACTAGAGGAATAAAAACAACAAAAAGACAACCTAGTCTGTCGTGAGATTTCTGACTGATTGTGGAGTAATTCGGACAGAATGGAATAGAGCCTGCTCAGTGGTTCATGAACAGCACTTATCCGTACTCCATTATTTTCCCTTTAGTTTGCTTTACAAATTAGAAAAGGGCACCAGTGTCAAATTCTTGATGCAAGCCTCTGTGTGAAATGATAAGCTAAATCCTAAATTGAGGTCAAAGCTGTTCATGTGGTTCCTGCTGCTAATAAAAACGCTTTTCTTTGTTCCTGCCTGCTAAGAATGCCTGCCCCATTTATAAACAAGATCGTATCCCAAAAGAGACACCTCTATGCAGATGTTAGGGAAAAGTACCCTGCTTAAACAATAATCTCTCTTTAAAAATATATAATATTTTGTCAAGAAAAAAGGTAGCATGGTTTCATGGAGAGTAATGCATTTATTCTAGCTTAAATTTTGATTTTGTCTGCATGCAGCATCTTAGAGTATTTTTCTGAGTGGTTCACAATGTGAACAAATAATTGGCAGCATCATAGAATTATGTTCCAGTGATTTGTCATTGCTGAAACTTCCCTTTAATTTCAGTTCAGAGAGGAGCTGAGGAGTTTCCCCCCACCATTTCCTTTTTTGACACTCCTTTCTGAGTCCAGAATGTAAAAAAAAAAAAGAAAAGATGAAAGGAAAGCAACGCTGTAGTGATTTAGAACCAGCTCTTGCTACCTGGAGAGCTCTGGCTGACATAATATAAAAGCTGACATCATTACAGCCTGCTTAGGGGTGATGCAGCACCTAGGAGAGTGATGTCTTACCTGGGCATGAATTTTCATGTCCCCAAAGCTGGGTGGAAATGACAGAAGAAATTTAGTGTCTCTCCTTGAGGGACAACAGTATCTGCCAGAGGGATGGGGTTGTTTGGTCCAGTTACAATTTTATCCTGTAATTCATTACCATAAAGCCTCTTGATTTTAACATCTCCATACATCTTTAAAAGTTCTGATGTCTGAACCTGGCTTTTTCAGTGAGCTACCAACTTTGCTGTGTGCGGCAGTGTCAGGAGACAGGTCATCCTCACCATCATCAAACTTGGACACCAGCAGCCACTGTGGCTCTGCCTTGCTTGGTTTCATCCCCTCTGCTCTCATTGTGAATGGTTAGGAAGTTGGTTACTGCAATCAAATAAATTCTCAAATACTGCAGAAGACGAACCTTCTGACTTTTTCTTCCCTTCCTGGGGGAAAAGAACTCCTCTTACCTGGAAATGCAAGAAATGCCATGGTGGTGTTAGACAGCTCAAAGCAGTCACAGGGGCCTGATAATTTGGAGGCTGCAGTATCCTCCCTTTTCTTCTTTTTTTCTTTTCTCTGTGCTAAGCCCTTGGTAACTACAGTGAGATGAATTAAAAGTGTCAGTTTGAAATGGTTGGAAACGGGTATAAATTGGAACTGTCTTTGCTGAGAAGCAGCATGAGATGGGATCAAGGCTAGCGGCAAGGGAGGTTTGGGAAGGGCATCGCGATGTGCAGCACATCGGCTCTGCATTTGCATGTGCATGCTTTACTACCAGGAAAGCACAAGCACAAGCAGAGATATGAAATCAAATCAGAGAAGACTGTTTCCTATTGTTCTGCTTCTATAAAACCATTTTCTAATTAGATTTACAGACATAATAGTCAGACAAGGCAAAATGTATATGTATTTATAATGAATTATGCAAATGTGACGATACGAGGCAGTGCTCCCCTGCACTGCTCAGGGAAGATAATCCTCACCAGTCTTACTTTGAAATAGCCTAAACACTTGCTCAAATACACATACAGGGAGAGGCAGAGTAAGTAAGAAAGATATTTGTGTGTCTGCCCTGGGAACAACTAAAGGGCTTGAAAGTGGAGAAACCAAGTGGGATAAAGTCTACCTAGGGAAGAAGAAAAAAAAAAAACAAACAAAAGAGAGACAGAAACATTACAGAAACAGGGATTGGAGTCCTTGGCCCTTCTCCTTGGGGGCACACAGGGTGCTCCAAAGGCAATGTGCTTCAAAGGCAATATACTCCAAAGAAAGTCACTGACTTTACTCAAACCAGGCTTGTGAAACATATCCCTGGTAAAATAATCTAACAGCACAAAAAGCTCAACGTTTCTGCATGATCTGCCCAAAGAAAGCTATAGCTTGTCCCCAGCTTTGACATATCAGAAGCTCACAGGGCTAGAGGTGACAGGCATTTCAAAAAGGTCTGTTTTATCCAACTTTCTTCAAGGAAGTCCTAGATTAATTCCCCAGAGAGAATTTTTCACAGCTTTTGCAAGTGTTGCTGTCAAAACCAGCCATGAAATGGTATTGTTGAGTAAACAGCCCATTTCCTCTCCTGTTGTACACTGTCCCTCTGCAGAGCTTTCTGTCTGAGCAAAGACAGGGAGGTGGGGAGAGCAGCGGTGGAAGAAAAGCCTGGCAGAGCCCACACAGCCAGTCCGCCCCAAACAGCTGGAGTTTCTTCACAAGTAAAACTCCTGTCGCCTCCAGAGACTGCAGATGCCCTGCAGCAGTGCTGCCTACTGTGCTGAAATCCCTGCGGGGACACAGGGCTTGTGGAGGAGGAGAGCCAGCCGTGCTTTTAGCCACGTCTTCTGGGAACAGCTCTTCCGATGGGGGGTTGGAACTAAATCATCTTTAAGGTTTCCTTCACAAACCATTGTGTGATTCTATGATGTCCTGCCCTCCCTGCTCTGCTGAGACTTGGGCTAGAGGTAATTGGTTACAAAGACTGGGTTTAATGGTTTTTAATGCTAGTTAAGTGAGTGGGTTGAGAATGCTAGTGTCGAAACGTCTTGAGAAGGGAAAGAATTCTGGATTTCCTGTTATTTGTCTTGCTTCACAGAATCCCATTTTTTAGTGAACAGATGGAATATTTTTGGTTTGTTGAACATTTTGTCATCACTATTCAGCACCAGTTAACCTGCCAAATGCTCTTGAAAAATACACAGTTATTGCAGGCTCTGGTCCTCCGTTTTACAAGAGCAACGTTGCTCCTAGGTTTCCATGAATAAAAAGAACTATTTATTTTTCTTTTTAATTCCCCCCCCGCCTTAAGATCCAAAGACTACTCCTATTGATCTAAGTGGCAAAAATTAATTTAAAGTAAGATAGATATTATTCTTCCAGAGCAGGAAAACTGTTGGATGAAACCAGTAGAGACTGGAATTCCTGTACAGGGAAATCTACCCTGTTTGCCAACAGTGACCAACAGCCAAGGATAACTGTGATTTATTTTTTTTCCAATTGGAGGTGGTCATTTCTATTAGCTTTTAAATGCAGAATACAAGGAGGTTTAGGTCAGGGACTCTGCTCATACCTCTCAAACACACTTGTTTGCCTTCTGTCCTGCTGGACAGGTTAGCTTGTGCTTGGCTGAGGAATTGTTTCTACGGGACAGACTTGCCTCCTGTAGAAAAGCAGGCTGGACATAAAAGATGGACCTCATATGGTTGCCTTTGGTAGGATATTCCCCTGCTGAATCACCATGACGGTGAAAAGCTGTTTTCTTTGCAGTTTGAGACCATCTGACTTAATTTTCAATTGCCAGACTTCTTTTTTTTTTTTTGTAAGTTATTATTTTCATGTTCTTTTTCTCTTCCTTTTTTTTTCTACTGCCTTCTACTTTTCAGAAATCTTTAAACTGTAAAATCCACCTCTGAACACAATCTTTTTATGTTGATTTCAGCATCATACGTACAGACACAAAACATACACCAATTTTAATTCACTGCTCCTTGGTGAAAAGGGATAGTAAGTATCTCATGCATTTGGGTAGCATTTATATTGTAGTATTACCATCATTGCTTTTTAGAAAATCTAACTGTGGTTTGCTGCCAGCCTCTAGTTCATCTCTGAGACTGAAACAGCAACAGAAAAGACTATGTTATATTTTTTACTCCATTGTGACCCATACAGTGGTTGTCCATGTGTTTTCTTACCTCTACCTCTGTACTGAATCTGCCTGAATTTGAGACTGTGAAGCCAGCAGAGAGTTGCAGAGCAGATGTCAGTTTGTTTTGCATCTGCCATCTCTGATATCCCTGAAAAAGAAAAGAACATGAGCATGGCCATAAAACAAAGCAAAGAAAAACAATATTTTCATGAATTATGTGCATGTTTCCACTGGAGAAGTTTTGGTCTAGTTAACAGCAGAGGAAGTTCGTGAAAATTTTATTTCTACCATTGTCTTGTGCAGGGTCAGGAATACTTGCAATTCTACAGCACTTTACAAGCAGAATTTCCAGACAATATGCCCCACTCCTTTTTCCTGATTTCTGATTAGAAAAGGCTCTTATGGTTCTTAGGCTATAAATGAAAGAAAAGCCTCACTGAAGTGTGCGTGACTGGGATTCTACACTGCTTTGTTAGGACTACAAGGGGAAGCTAGCTGAGGAAGGAAAATGATATATACTCTCCCCCATCACCAGGATAGTGCATCATGTCTTACTGCAGATATTACAAGTCCTAGAGAAGATTTTTCCATGCTTCAGGGAGGACAAAGGGAAGAATTTGCTTTGAGGGATTTTGATACAAAGACAATAATTTACAGAAAAAAAAATCACAGAAGACCAGATTAGGAGGGACCGCCAGGATTATCTGGAACAACATCAGAGCTTTTAAACTCGTTCTGGTAAATTCCTTTAATTTTTTTTTTGTTTCACATTTTCAATTATTAGAATCCAAGGCAAGCACTCCTACAAAAACTCCTGTACACTGCTCCTCAAGGAAAAAAAAATGACAGTACAATTTAAGTAATCTGTGTCTGATTTGTGAATTCCGATTCAGGGAATTTCTGATTCTGCTTTATTGCAAGTACATATAGCAGTCCTGCGTAACTGAGATCCATCAAATATTGGCAGACCTGTGCCATGTATATCTGTGACTAGGAACCGCAGAAGATTGCTAACCACTCACACAGGAAGCGGCATTTCAGGATTGTGGTGTTCCTCACTAGGAAAAGGTAAGTTTGTCAGTAGGGATTGGAATTTCAAGGTCAGAAACACTAAGGAAAAAAAAAAATCACTAAATGCCAAGAGAAAGGACACACAGGGAAAGAAAATGTCAAGAAAGAAAATGGAAAAAGAGGACCTGCTTTTGTGAAAGAGTCTATTTGTGACCATTGGACCAGCCAAGGTGAATGTAAAACCACTTAGGACTGTTTAAACTCCAGAATTAGGAAAAAAATATTCATGGCGGTAGTGTTAACAAATCCCTGAAAACTAACATAACATTGAAAAGTCTACACATAGTTAGAAAACTGAGGAAGACAAATGCTCTCTCCCCTTTTGTTGCTGAGCATTATATATTTGTTCTCTTTTCTGTCCAGATTCACGAACTGCAACATTTAAGAGCTCTGAAAACGCAGGCGTGTGCCTCAACTAGGACACAAAAGAGAAGCACAACAAGCCTTGAAGTGATCAAAAAATGAGGAGCTTTGGGAAAAAGTAATAGAGAGAAAGCCTGTGTCCAAGGAAAAACAGTAAAGTGACAGTGGGAGTACAGCGAAAATTTGCTCCGGGAGTTTAAGGCGGGTGGACTTTGGTGTGTGTAAGCCCGACACACCAGCGCACCCACCGTGTGCCTGCAAGCCCAGCTGCCCTCAGGTGTTTTATCCTTGCGGGTAAGGCATTGAAAATCTGCGGTATCAGATTTTTTTCCAGTGCACTTAGCGTCTTTCATTAACTTTTTGAAGTTTCTTAGAAATCCTGACTGCCCAGTGCTCCCTCTGAGAATAAATAAAAAAACCTTCTGAGCACTTTGAGGTATTTATTCGAGTGTTTGATTTGGAGCTGGAGTCTTCCATCTATTGCAATTCAGCACAGAAAGTACCAAATGATTTTATATGAAGTGATCTGGTCAATAAATTTTAAAGCCAGAAGGGCCATTACTGTAAGCCTTTCTAATGCAGAGCACAGACGCAAAGAATTAATCCAGTAATTCAGAATTCAAGTATATCTGAACTCATCTTAGTAAGTCTTCTGTTCTGCAAATCAAACTTGAATTTTTAGCACTTCTTAATCTTATTAATGCCCAGTCGAATGCTAACCAAGTTACTTAATGAAATATTTAATCAATCAAAACCATGAATTTAACAAAATAGTATTTTTTTAATGCAGGAGAATTTCCAGTGTTCTATGCATAGAATAGAAAAAAGTTTCTGTTTTTCATATGAGTAAATTTTGATTTTCATATTTGAGTTAATATTAGCTTTTTATTTTAAAACAGTACAGGAAAATAATGATATTACTCTAAATTATTAAAAAAGTGTTTTGTTAGACCTAGACTGGCTTGTGAAGATTTCTGTTAAAAAAAATAAAATTTATATATTCTGCTTTAAGTCAAAACTGTTTTTCAGAGATTTTAAAATCCTCATGAGAAGGAATCCTATCAATTTAGTTAGATGAGATTTGTGTTTTTAAATTCATATTTATGCCTCTGAAATTCTCTGTTAAATAAGCACTTGTGCAGTATTTATAGTATAAAAGCACCATGTGGTTTGCATGTTTTGCTTTATCACCATTGCTATAGCATTGATTGCAGCTGCATTAATGGAATATTTTCTGAGCCCAAATTTAATCTTATTTTTACCACTGTAAATACATCAACAAGGGATAAGAATTAATGAATCAGTATGCTCATAGACAACACTGATCATGAGAGACACTATTCTTGGCTTCAGACAAAAAGAATTAATATGTGTTTTGTTATGAAGATCATATTCCGCAGGCAGATGAATGCCTCGCTCAAAGTTCAGTCTGGTGATGTGAGACAATAGTCCCAAGGACCAAAGGGATTTTACTGCTTCTTTTGTAGAGCCATGGAGCAGAGGTTCCTGAAAACAAGAAGCAAATCAGCAGAGAATGTTGGTACATTGTGATGCGGTTACCAACCATTGCTTAGGAAAAAACTTTCAGAAACATCACATATCCCAGCTGCAACCCAGAGGAAAGAAAAGCCACAAGCCTGGTTGAATTCCCACTTTGACTCACAGTCACAGAAGTTCGGAAAACTAAGGTGAATTATGGTTATTTATAAATTATTTTAATATAGTAATTTATTTTTTGTAATCATTAGTGTAAATTACTAAGCAGAGAAATTGACTATTTTATCTTTTACTGAATTACAGTTATAAATATCTTTCACCTGCATTGCTTTAGATATGTTAACTTGTGTATCTGGGTAGTAGTTATTGTGTAATTAATTTATCTCAATGTACCATAAGGTACTTACAAACATCCTACAGTAACTATTTAACTGGCACTTTAAAGCTATTGTTTTCTTGGAGCAGGAGGAAAAATAAAACTGTACAAATTTCACTGTGACAAATAAGGCAGTGCGAGATGGGGCTTTCTCAGGAAGTACAAATCAAAAGGAAGCACAAAAATCACATAAAATTTATGTAATGTGTATGTTAATCTTATCCTCTTTGGTCCAGTTTGACAGACTGCTGCTGCCCTATTAAATCAACATTAACTCCCATTTGTGAGGAGGAAGAAGAAAACTCTGTGTGAGACCTTATGTTGCTACTGAAATCAGATTTCTGTTTCTTATAAGACAAGTAAATGCAAGCACCAGGATGGAAGAAGGTGAATAAAATTTCAGCTTCTGCCTCTCATTGAATCTTCTCCTCGTCAGCCACTGCTGGAGAAATAAGTCTGACCCAATAACCTGACCAGACAGTCCAAACCTGCCACGTGTGTGCTAGTTTTAGCTCATGTAGCTGGTCTTCACTAGCAGTGCCACTGACGGACACATTGACTGAACAAGCAAATTGTAAGGTAACAACACAAAAAATCTCCCAACCCCAAACCCCCAAAACGTGTAACATCAGGGAGTAAAAAAATAAAAAATAAAAAAATGAAGACAGATTAAAAGATCATGGCTGTTATCAGGGGGCAGTCATAGCCAGGGAGGAAGGGAAATCTCTTCTTTCAACTTCCCTCTGTGTGGCATTGCTGACTTCAGAGCATAGGGGGGGTCAGGGAAAATTGGCAGCCAGAAAGCAGAGGGAGAACAGCAGGTGTAATGGGAGGGTCTGATTCTGGTTCTCACCCATCGTTTCACTTAATCATATGCTTAAAGTTAAGGGATTAAATGAATTCCTAGAATGGCTTGGGCTGGAAGGGACCTTAAAGATCATCTTATTCCAACACCCAGCCATGGTGAAGGACACCTTCCACTAGATCAGATTGCTCAGAACCCCATCCAACCTGGCCTTAAATCAGGCCTGAAAACTGTCTGAAAGCAAATGGTATTTAGCTCTATGGAAAATTATCCATGCAGTTTTCTCTATCTCTTTATAAAGCTTTTGAAAATCTAGAGCCATCCAAATGATGGAAGAGCACCATTCCCTTTGACTTTCAGAAGTTATGCAAGGGTGTCTGCCAGTCCCTACGACAACCATGAAAACAGCTTTTCAGCAGTGGACATGGGCTCTGTTGCCCTGCAGTCTTTTTCCCAGAGAAAGATGCTTTAAGCCCACTCTTCTGCTCTTCTCCTGCTAAGTCTGTGTCTGTAACACTGCATGGTTTTCAAACCATGGTCTTAAACTCATTGCTGTCAAAAGGACAACAACTTTTGAAAGGAAGCAAACAGCCAATCAAACATGGCTAAATAAGCACAGTGTGGTTACTAGCAATAACACAGTCTTTTTGATTCCTGTGAGACAATACCTGGTGAAGGGCTGGCAGGCAGGGAAGATCTACAGAACAGCTAATTCTTGTTCTGCTTTTCACCTCCCTATTTCAGGGAGGGAATACTTTCTCCTGCCTTAGGTTGTCTAAGGGCAGCATGCCGTGCCCAGGCAGCTGCCTCCAGCACTGTCCCCAGACGTCCCTAACTCTCCAGGGCCAACTGGAAACACCAGGCTGTGAACAGCCAACAGCACAAGGGGTTGTTTCATACTCCGTACGACCCCAGTGCCAGCCCAAAGAGCCAAGGTCCTGTACGTGGCCACTGTAATGGTAACAAAGCTTCCTAGTGCCAACACCAAGAGCCTTTTGCTCTGCTGGGGAGACCTTTCTTGGGGTGAAACGGAGGGAGTTCTGCTCCCATGCCCATTACTGAATTCTCCACAGAAACTTCAGGCAAGGATGCCAATTAACGCTAATTGGGATTTTTTTTTTATATGTGGACACGTGTCCATTAGGAACTTGATTGATAGATTGAGACAAGTGACTCATTTTGCTGTTGCCATAAAGTAACCATTGTACCATTTGGAGTTCTTTAAAAGGAAAATAATGCAAGTCTCACCTGCTTCCATTAAAGCCAAAGAGTTTTGCCACCAATTGAGAAGAGAATTTTACCTTTGGATGCTGAACACTTGATCTAGGGGTAAGTATTTCATTGCCTTGCAGAGCTTGTATCCAGGAAGAATACCTTGCTGGATAAATAATATAGTCAGAGATATTGCTACTGATCTTAGTAATACCTCATGCTTTCTTTGTAAATGCTCTTTGAGTTTGGGTTTTTTTCCTGATGCACAGTTTAAGAAGACCCAATTTGAGCTTTTTGTCAGCACTGAAGCTGGCTTCCAATTTCTTTTAAACTTTTCCTAAACACTTCCCAAACACCTATCATTGATTCCTAGTGAGCTGAAGACTAAAGGAGTATGTAAGCTCCTCTGGTAGGAAACCACTCAGTTTGGTCACAGGAGGAAGCTGACAGCTCCATTATGGGCTTGTCAGAAATCAGCTGCATCTAAAAGAGGACACCAGCCCCTGGGTCTCCTGCCCAGCACGAGACAGTGAAGGAACAAAGGTGAGGGACCCCAAACACAATTTTCAGCTGCTCACTCAGAGAAGTAGGTATCCCGCCTAAGGCATCATTCTCACACAACTCTCTCGGCAGGGAAACTGGTTTAGAAAAATGCTGCTCATTTGGCTTTTCGTTCCCTGACCCACGGTCCTAAAGTGTGGATCATATGTAAAGGCAAGATCAGAGATGACAGATCAGTTTTGCTCTCAGATACAGTCAGGTAGATGAATAAATTCAGCTCAGTGAGTTTTGGCATTTAGGAGCAACAGCTGGAAAATTCCTTTTAGCACTTCCTTGATAAATCAGTTGATAAACAGGAGGGTTTTCTTCCAGGGCAATCAGCTGCACTAGTGTCCCTGAGCAAGCCCCAGCTCTTCCCAGTGTGGAGCATAGAGCCTAGCCTGCTTGAGAGAACTGTGGGGACAAATCTGGCCCTTGAATTTTCCTATGCATTTTGGTCAGCAGAAGTGAGGCAAGGCTTTGCGAAAAAGCAAAGCCTCTTGCTTTTATAATATTATTTTTGTCAATCACTTGACTTTGACTGAAGCATAATATTATGCACAGAAATACAAGTATTATTTGATTCTTCCTTAATACCATGCCATGAAGAAAGGGTGAAATCTCTTAAGAAAAGGAACAGAGATTGGTGGACAGAGGACAAAGCTAAGAGTACTGACAACAGCATCTACTGGGATTGAGAAAGACCCCAGAATCCAGTACTAGTTTTTCCTTCTTGCTTTGGTATCTCTCGTCAACAAAAAGGTTGCTAGTAGAAAACAAACTATTTGCTAACTTCCCATAGGCATGGGGACAACAGTGCCAGCTGCCAGAGGAAAGAAAGGCTTGTTGCTAGGTGATACCTGGGGAAACATCAGTCTAATATAGGTGAGATGATCCTCAGCTTAACCTAAATTTCAGAGGAATGTTCAATTTGTCCAGGACAGGTGCATCATTGCCAATGCTTCACACTCACAAATAAAACCCTGCTATGTCAGGTGTGTGTTCAGTAACAGACTGGAAGTAGCTGTATTTATACCAGATTATATGGGTTTTTTTAATCAGTAAGGAGATTAAGCAAAAAGTACATTGTGTTTCTGTGTCACACACATGATAGGCAGCTGCAGGAAGAGCAGCTCTGTTGGGTGCCCACGAGGATGAGCACCTCACGAGGAGAGCAGCCTGTTGCATGCAGTGATCTATTGCATTTCGGTATCTGGATTCGAGACAAATTAAGCCAAAGGTGTGAATCTCACTGAACTGAGCAAGACCCTTTGGCATTCAGGCTGCCAACAGCTCACAGCCTTCTGTGAAGGAAATGCCTTCTGTGGCTCTCACCATGCCCAGGGTAGATCTCGCCAGCCCCAGGATGATGTCAAGCAGCATCCCTTGTCAGAGGCAGAAGACTCCCAACCATCAGTGTGTTTATCTCACCCATGACATTGCTCATGTGTGTGCTTCTCCCAGGTGGTGAGCAGCTGTGGCCTGTGCTATGTCTGCACCTAAAGCAACTACCTTCCTGGAGGTACTGCCACACAGATGTTCGAGTGCTAGCCTGGGACATAAGAGCCCCTTACTTCTGTAAGCCACACTTGAGCCCAGGGGTGGCAGACACTCTCTGGAAACCATAAACCCCGATTTTTACTTTGGTGTAAGAATTACTTGTTTTTCCCTCTTTCTGTACCTGTAAAGTATTTCTGTCAACGTGCCAAGGAAAATCTTCAGACCTCTCTCTGCAAACCACAGGGCAACCAACTCAGTCATTAGGTGACAGAGTGCCTTCAGGTGATGGACATATTTGATGCAAAGGTTCAAGTGAGACACAGGGGCTGCTGCAGACTGCTGGGCTGTGGTGTTGTTGTTCGTGGATTTCTGTGAAGTTTCTGTAATATTGCTCCTAAAAGCAACGTTACAGTTTCATTTTAATGACCTTATTGATAAGCTGAAATGGCTCCCATTGCATCACACACTGGAGCTGAAACACTAGCTGAAATACCAGCAGACTGAAGGGCTACAGAGGTTTCAGATACTGCAGAGAATTCTGTAATTACCTAAATTGTAAACTGTCTTTTTATTCTGTGTTTGGAGAGATGTTAAAGTGTTTTGAAAAATACCAAATAAAAAACCCACCAGAGTATCTGTTAATGAAAACTATTACATTAGCTCTGTTTGCTTCATCCCACTGAACAAGATTGTTAGCTAGGAAAGTATAAGGTATGCCCCATTAAAAGTAAAAGCCATTTGAAAACCATTTTAATCTTTGCAACATAACATACCAATGGATATTTTCTCCCTTCACTAAAAAACCCCACAAGAATATTCCCCAAATGATAATATGCATATTCTGATACTAACAAACAAGAGCTGGTTTTCAAAGAAAAAAACAACCACCTTTTAATAATTGTAAAAATTAAGCTACAGACTGAGAATTTCTTTTTAGCCTTTGGATAAAAATAATTCCCAAAAAAATGTCATACTCATGTAAAATATTCCAAAATGAAAGTGCAAACTTGCATAATCTTTCATGCAATTTAAGCACAAGTTTATCAGATCTCTTTCACTGTCATATCATTAATTTGATGAAGCACTGGTAATGCCACTGAGATTGTGACTCAAAGACTCAACAGTATTCAGTTTCTGAAAATTGAAAAGTGATCTAAGATAATAGAGGATGTAAAACTAAATTAACAACTAACAAAACTAAAAACTGACAGTGCAGAAAGAAAACAAAATAATTCTGAGTTTTTGGATGGCATGGAGGCTATTTACCTGCCAGCTATAAATTCATGGCCAGCCCCCTCATCAAATACTTTGGGGTGATTCCAGTGGGACTCTTTGTGTGCATAAAGATACCGTGATGTAGGATTGTACAAAGCTTAGGATTTGTCCTGAGTTTACCAGGGGACAGAAAGCCTAGGAAAACAGCAGCTCAGATGGAGAGGGTTGCTCTCTAGAAACACAACAAGGCATTAAATATTAGATATAACTAATGAAGCCAAAGAAAGCCTTTAAGTACAGGAAAGAAAAGCAACTCCACGTGTATCTCTTACTCACTGTGTCTAGAAAGAAATATTTAAATTAGTAGATCGAGTCTTACCAAACTGACCTGCCTTGGACTCTTCCCATATGATCCCTGTACTGACATCCCATCCCACCCAAACGCACATGGAGGGATCCTATGACCGGAGCAGGATCACCTTCAGTCCTACTTCCCAAGTTGCCAATCAGCTAGAAGGTGCTACTGAAATCAAGCTATACTATTCTTTCTATCAGATATTATTATTCTCACCCCTCATGCCATCAAGAAACCATTCAGGAATGTTATCACAATGTTTCCCTTCTTAAAAAAAAAGACCAAAACAAAACAAAAGTAAATCCAAAACTTAAACCAACTGTGATGTTCAGGCCAGCTTTTCAATGTTTTTTGCCCCCCCCCAAAAAACAATATAAAGTCTTTCATTGGGTCTGGCTGAGGAGAAGATAATTTTCTTCACAGCAGCCCATATGGTGCTGTGTTTTGTATTTGTGCCCAAAACAGCACTGGCATCACACCAGTGTTTTAACTATTGATGAAAAATGCACAGCATTCATCAGATTCACAGCATCAAGGTTTCCTCTGCTTCTCATTCTGCTCCCAGAAGAAGCAGGCAAGGGGTAAGCAGGGGTTTGTTAGAGGTTGCAGATGGACAGCTAACCCACAGAGAGATATCTCATACTGTGTAATATCACACTTAGCAATAAAACTGCAGGGTGGTTTTTCCAAAGAAGTTGTTACTTGGTGACTAGCTGGGTACTGGTCTGCTGACAGTGAGTGATTATATTTACATCACTTGATTATATTTATATCACTTTTGGGTTGGTTTGGTGTTGTTTGGTTTTGGGTTTTTTTTTACTTATTAAACTGACTTTATCTCAGCCCATAAGTTTTCTCACTTTTTGCCCTTCCAATTCCCTCCCCCATCCCTGCTGAGGGAAAATGAACAATAAGATGGATAGGGGCTCAGCTGTCTGCCACAGCCAATCCGCAGACTTTGATTCTCCAGTCTTAATCCAGATATCCCAAATTGGATCCCTAACTATAAGATCCTCTATAATACGACAGCTCTGAGGCATGTCTCCCTTGGACAGAGTGTTTTATAGGAGGTACAGCTTTCCTTTGAACTGGGTCTAATTTTCACCATGAAAAACATGGTAATATCCATTTAGCACTTCATTATACACTTAGGTAGGCAAGTTGAAACTTAAAATACCACTTCAAATAAGGACCACATTTTTGCTCTTTAGTTTTATTTAATAATTTATTCTAACAATAGTTTTATTTAATAATTTATTATTATAAAAGTGCTCACAGTAAGGTTTAACTTACTGCCAAAAGGGCAACACAACAGGGTATAAGGAATCCTGGCTGTTTCCAAGATGCATTAATGATAACTTCTTGTCACCTTCTTGGTGAAGGAGCAGATGGGAGGAGACACCATTCTAAATCATCCTCGCACATGATGGACTGTTCAGGGATGAGAGGGTTGAAGGCAGCCTTAGCTGCAGTGACTATGAAATTGTGATACTGAGAGTTCTGATGGGAAGGAAAAGAACAAACAACAGGATCACAACCCAACAGACTTTGGCTCTTTCAGGTATATACTTGCCAGAATCCCATGGATATTTTCCAGGAGAGGGGAAAAACTCCCCAAAAAACCAACAAAATAAAACCCACCACCACAAAAAAACCCAAAACAACCACAAAACACCAAAAACAAACAAAAAACCACACCCCCAAGACCCCAAACAAAACTCCCCCAAAACAACAAAACAAAAAACAAACAAAAAACCTCAACAAAACAAAAACCACAAACAAGCATCAAAAAAAACAACACCCCCCCCAAAATAAACAAGCAAAAAAACAGAGCCCCAGGAAAGCTGACTGCTTTTCAATCTCTCTCAGTGTGTGGAAAATTAAAGAAAAGCTACAGGGAGCCTGTATGGATGAACACGGAGCTCCCAAAGAATTGAAAATATAAAAAAAGAAGCAAGGGCAGATGGCCTAGGAGCAATTTAGAGATTCTCTGAGCATGCAGGAGTGGGATCCTAAAACTGAATTAGCCAGCAAGTCAAGAGAGGTGACCCTTCCCCTCTGCTCAACAGTGGCAGCACACATTGGAACACTGGGCTCAGCTCTGGGCTCCCCGGGATGAGAGACATGGCCTTACTGGTCTAAGTCTGGTGAAGGGCCACAAAGACAATTAAGGGACTGAAGTATCTGTCCTGTGTCCCCTGGAGGTATGTAAGAGGCACCTGAATCTTGTGCTGGGTGATACAGTTTAGTGGTTACAGTGTAGTGCTGGATTCATGGTTGGACTGGATGACCTTAAAGATCTCTTCCAACCTTGAGGATTCTATGGGGAGAGGCTGAGAGAGCTGGGATTGTTCAGCCTGGAGAAGGCTCCAGGAATCTTATCAATGTGTCTAAGTGACACTCCTAAAAGAAAGGGGAATAAAGAAGATGGAGCTGCACTCAGTGGTGTCCAGTGAAAGCACATGATGGACACAAATTGAAATACAGAAAATATTCATTTAACTATTCAGCAACTTATTCTGACTGTTCTGAGCAGGAGGGCTGCACCAGACAGCCTCCAGAGAAACTGATAATAATACAGGACTAGTCAATCTGATCAGGAGTGTCATTAGCATGCATTAGAAATCAGTATAAGAAATAAGTGTGGGCAGAAAAAAAATGCAACAAAACAGACAAATTGAAAATGGAGAGAAAAATCTCTACAACTCAGCGACAGACTTTACACTCAGGAGATCTTAGTTCCAAGTTTTGCCTCATTTTGTGCCTTTAGTTAGCTTCTTAAAAAGAAAAAGTGTTAAAAAAAAAATCCTCATGCTAGACTACCTCATAGTTAGCAGGGAATGCAAAAGCCCTCGCTCCAGGCTTGTGCTTCAATTCAAGCAGGACAATTGGTCTTCCAGACCTTGAGAGTTTAGTTTAATTGTTGAGCAGTTCAGTAAAATATATCAGCTGTGTCAGACAAGACACTATGAAAAAGAAGCTTCTAGAGGTATCCTGTATGGTATGGATTGTCAGGTCTGACCTTCTTCTGAAATCTTGTAAATAGAAGATAGAGGCACCTGTGTGTTCTTTTTGTTGCTCTTTCCAAAAGTCCAAACCAAAGGGCTGGTTTATCTTTCCTTTTTTTTTTTCCTCAGGTCTCTGGCTGGAGAACTTGAGACTCAATGCTTCTTCTGAATACACCTAACACCAAGCCAACTTGTCAGTACTGCAACAGGCAAACCCCATTGAGGACCTGGGCATCAAATACAGATACTCCCTACAGAGAAAAAAGGTGTTATTCTATGTACCAGTTCTGTCCTTACATGAATTTAACACAAATCTTTGAAACATAGCCATTGGGATAATCCTATTGTTATTATGATTCAGAAATAGGCTTAAAATCTTCATACTGTCTATTTCAGAAATCAAATACAGCCACATATTTCCTTGGTTCTAGATCCAGCTGCCATTAAAAAAAAAAATTAAGAGTTTTAGGAGAACTTTCAGCCTCTGTTTGATTAGTGGCTTTACCTGGTAGTACAAAAGTAAAAAGTACTCTCATCATTACATTTTGTTTCATTTCCATCCAACATGTGTTTTACGACTTCCCATTTCAAGACAAAGTCGAGCTTTAAGGTCCAGCTCCTCCCTTTATCTGTGCAGTTGCTAATACCTAGAAGATGTTGTCAATTATCAGTTATTTAGCCACAATTCCAACCGCACAGTCACGCCAAGAGCTATATTCCAGAAGCAAACCCCTTCAAAATTTTTGTAATAGCCAGTTTTAACCGAGATTAATTCTATTAATTTGGCTTTTCATATTTCTCCAGACTATTAAATCCGACAATTAACCCACCACCTAGAGGGGTGCTTCTCCCCTCCTGGCTGAACTAGGCCGTTGCGTGAGAAGGCTCCAGCACAGAAACCTACATCCTCTGCAAAACGGGCAACCCGGAGGTTTAAGAGATTATACTGGATGAGTCATCACAAAAGATTTACTTCTGACCGACTGTTTCAATAAATAATATGGCTTCCTCCAGACAAACTATCCAGAAAGTGGTACCTAGCCTCCGTTTCTTATCCTCCTCCCAGTGACAGCCCCTAGCAAGCAATGCCACCAGGCATCACTGCCAACGGCTGGTAAAAACCAGGATTTATAAACAGCAAGTGAGAGGGAGCTGTAATGAGATCAATGTCGAGGATTGCAGCAAATGGCCTATAAAGCAATTTTTAAATGGGATTTCCTGCAACAAAAGCCAGCTCCCAATAACCTTTTCCAATAATACGAGGTGAAAAGGATTGGATTTGATTTATAATACCCGATACTAAGGCGAGGACAGACAGCTTTGTACTCTCCATACAGGCGACTGCTCAGACGATTTGTTAATCTCTCATCAGGAAACAAAATCTTAAAATAAATCTATACAGGTACATCCAGCCCCAAATTACTGTGCCAGAAGAATCCAGCATTGTATAATAGAGAGAGGATGACTGGTCTCCTCATTATTTACTGTTATTACATGGAATATTAGATAGAATCGAAGAAATGAGAGCAAGCAGTGAGCACAGCCGTGTTTGTTTCTCTTTCCCGATTCCATTGCAGATGTAGCTCTCAGTGAAAAAAAAACCCCAAAAATAAAACCACCAAACCACACGACTAATAAACCTTGTGAAACTTAGTTGAAATAGATGTTTTTCGTTCAAAAACTTCAAGACATGAAACGTCCCTACTAAGCGTTAGGCAAAAGATTTCTTACCTGCGAAAAGCCCCTTCATTTCTTAGGGCCAGTCTCTTCCCTCCTCCCGCAAACCCACTCTTTCAGCCAAATCTTTGGTACTTTACCGAAAGAGCAGGAGGTGGGACGCGGAGGCACCGGCACCGGCTGGGCACAGCCCGCCCAGCTCCGGGCAAACACGGGCATCTTCCCAATGTATGGAAAAGAAACGAACAGCTCTAGGACCCGAGGTGCCTCCCTCCCACTCGGGCACAGCGCTGCCCCGGAGGAGTCCAGCTCCTTTGCGCTCTATTTTCAGAGCTGCTCCCTCCCAGCTGCGCGTCTCTCCGCAGAGCGCAGCTGCCGCTTTGCCCCGTCTTTTTACAATTACATCCATGCTAAAATCAAAATTCAAACTACTCAAAAGATTTCTTTTTACTTTAGGAGAGGGCGTTTTAGCAGAGGAAGCGCCTCTTTTAGGTACATCTGGACGTGATTTCCCAGTGCCGCGTTCCCATAAGCCTGTAGTTAAAAATAAATCAAAGACAGAGAAGTCGAAGAAGAGAGTTTTTCGTATTTTGCTGTCGCCCAGGAGGTTTTCTGGTCGTTAAACTGAATTTATAACACTTGGGGATTTCTTTCCACGTGGGGGCCATTAGCGCGGTATTTAAGGGCTATTAGCGCGGGATTCGTGATTGTTAATGGTGATACCTATTTAAAGCTACTAGTGACTTCACGAACTTTTACATTATTAGCCTGCTTCCCCTAAAAGAGGAAAGGTGTCCTTAGGAAAAGTAGCGCTTCTTGCTGCAGAGCTTCTTGGTGCCGAGGTGCTGCCCGATGGTTATATCAAAGTGTAAATCCTGGTAGAGCCTTAATTGTACTCTTTTGGACATGATTGATTTTTCTTTTAAGAAGAGTCAGTGTCTGAATTGTACCGACCAGTAGGAAAATTTCAGTGAGGTTACCAAGTAGGACTTAACACAGTTATCGACAGTGTACCTGAATGTTATTTGGAAAGTGAACTATCACACAGGCAAACAGAAGCGCCAGTTGTCCATCCGACTTGAGTCCCTCTTTGCCTTTAGCTCTTACCCACCATCTTCACTCGCATGGGGAGGGAGGTGTGGGGGTGGGTGTTGTTTGCTTTGTTTTACTTTTTACCTTATTTAAACATTCGAGCGGCGTTTCCCCAGGCGCTGTGGGGAACCTGCCGCCGCCGGCGGGGCTGGGGCGAGCCGGAAAAAAGTCCTATTTTATCCACCTACAAACTCGTGGATAAACCTTTATCCACAGGTCCTCTCCCTGCCGGCCTCCGGGAGGCTTAAGGCTTCCTCGGGGTGACTCTGGCTCCCCCTCGGGCCTGTCCAGACGATCACTGGCCGTGACGGTCAGAGGGTTTTCCTTCGCCCTGTCCCCTGGGACTGGGATACAGGTCGGCCTGAATCTTTGCCGGTCGCCTCCCTGGGTGCTCTTGGTGAGCACACACACCACTGACCGAGGGGTGGCTGCTTTACGGTGACCGAGAGAATGAAGGGAAAGACATGGTTCAACCTTGGAAAACAGCCGCGAACGCTGGGTCAGCCAGGTTTGCGAAGTGGGAGCTTCCTTGCTGCTGCGCCAGGGTACTGCAGGGAGCAGGGCTGGGCAGCAACTCCCCTTCCCCCCCGCCAACCCGACAGCGAGAGAAGCCGTCCCTCTGCCCCATCCCTCCCTCCAAGCCACCCGCTTGAGGCTGAACAGAGTAGATGGGGCAGAAAGGGGGGTTAGAAGGGAACACATTTGCTCATTAAAAAAGCTTCAAAGGTGACAGAAGTCTGTCAAGCCCTCTGTTCCTCTGGGGGAAAGCGGGGGCGGGGGGTGGTCCCCCACCGCCGACTTCATCCAGGGATTCCCGCAGGTGACCCCGGCTGGGGCGGGAGTGGCCTCGCGAGGGCTTCAGGGCCAGACACGACCCAAGGCAGCCCAGGCGCCGCAGGGAGAGGTGCCCCGACCTCCGGCTGCTGGCAGCCGGTGGAAGGCTCCCGCTCCCGTGGCTTTCCCCTCTCCGCTGTCATGTGCTGTGGTCGGGAACGGCACTGCGGCACTTGCTCGGCGGAGGGAGGGCAGAGGGTTGAGAGGCAGAGACAGGGCGATAAACAGGCAAACAAATAAGAGGGCACATGCGGGGCTCGGGTGGGATTGCTGGCTGGACCCCAGGCTCGCCGCAGGTTGCCGCGGCCGCCGAGGCTGCGGGTCCCCCGCTCGCCCGCAGCGCTGGGGACGATGCAGGAGCGAGGGATGCGGCGGAGCCGCCGGGAACCCTCGATTCTTCCCGCTACTGGGGGAAGGCGCAGACCCGGGCACGGCCCTGCCTGACAACTAATCGATCCTCCCCCATTAACCAAGTCTTCCAGGAAACGGTGTGAACCCTCCTGCTTCTCCTTTCGCAGCCAAACAGCAGAGGGAATGCGAATAAAAGATTGCAAAGCCGTATGACGATGTTGGTACCAAACTAACAAAGCAAACCTTCCCTCTGCTCGTTTCGAGGGACCATGCCGAGAACTGCAATGCTGCAAACTCTTCTCCCCCCAAAGAAACCCAACCCCACCAACAAACTCCCCGCAAATCAGAAGAACACAACCTCCCGAACAGCCCCTAGATTTCAGAGGTGCCTAGGGACGAGCAGGCTCTCACGGCGGCATGTCTGTGTTGCGTGTCAGTTCTACAAATGGTTTTGCTAAGCCACAGAAGTGAGGAGAAGCTGGCAAAGTCCCACTCGGCCCCACAGAAGAGCTTCAGTCACCCCTGCGGAGCCACGCCCGACCCGCGGATCGTGCTTGTGCGCCCAGGGAAGAGTAACATCATCTCTGCTGGTGTGTCAAATGTCACCAGAAACCCTGTGACCACCTGCCTATTCTTTTTTCCTAAGAGAAAGGAACTATTAATTTCGTATTTCTAATTATATTATTTTCCTCCTTTCCTTCCCCTCCTTCCTCTCCTTCCTCTTCCTTCCTCTCTCTCTCTGCTCTTTCATCCTCTTTCTCATTCTTTCGTTCTTTCCAGTCGTTGGCTCTGGCTTGAAGGAGATCTGATGTGATTAAACTCACAGGGCGTTGGAGGGCAGAGGTAAATTAAGCCAAAGCGACAGAAAAGATGAAAGAGGCTTGCTCGGCTCGAGTGCCCGAGGACAGCTGCCCTCCGCCTTCCTCCCCTGGGTCACGCAAGCTCCCCGACGCCTTCCCCGGGACCCTTCTCCTCATCCTGCCCCGGAGCTGCTTCTTCCGACGACACCAAAAAGGATTCTTCTTTTTTTTTCCTTTATTTATACCTATATCCCCTTGGGGCGTGTGGAGAGACGCGCCCGGCCCAGAGCGCTGCCCGGCCCTGACCGCACCGGCTCTGCCCGCCTCCGACAAGCGGGGGAACCTCGTGGAGGTGAAAAGATGCAGAGACGGAGGGAAGGGTGCGACCTGCAAAGCCCCGCAGAGGGGGTGTCTGCCCGCAGAAGTTCTGGCGGCGGCCGGGAGTCGGCCCCGTCCCGGTGCTGCCGGTGCCTCGGGGCGCCGGGACCCTCCACGGCGTTCTGCGCTCCCAGGTGGGAAAAGGCGGCCCGTGGCTCTGCCGGGGGCCCCCCGCCTCGAAAAAGGAGGGGAAAGGAAGGAAGAGAGGGCCCCGATCCCTACGCTCCACCTGCAATACGAGCAGCGCTTTAACATGATCTAAACCTTACATCTTTCTTAGCTCAGAAAGTAACGATATTAGAAAGCCCACAACTAAATAAAAAGAGCAGAGATTTACTCCAATTTAAAATTCCTAATTGCAGAGCAAGGAGAGAACGTCTTTATTTTTCTGCCCAACGGGACCTTTTGAATTTTAAAGATGTTCGGGACCACATTAAAGATGTCTCGAATTGCAGCGAGGGAAGGAGACAACCAAATCCGATTGTAAATGTTGGTAGGTTCCTCTGTATCTTCCAGGGAATCAAATTAAAACACAAAATGCAGGGACCAAGGAAGAGCTGAAATCCCGAGCTGCAAAAACCCCAGGCATAAATAATTTTCAGGGTATTGGCACGGCGATAAAAGTCATCTTAACAGACGCGCAGCTGAATTTTAATGTGTCAGTACACAGCCACCTGCTTAAAAGATCCGCAGCTTTAAAAATAGCCCATGCTCTTCTCATTTCTCTAAAATAATGTATAAAGCGCATCTTGAGTTTTATTTATAACCGTAACGAAATCAAGCTATAGAAATGGGAGAAAAGCGTTAGCCAAAGATGCTGGGATGCAGGAGATCTAACATCAGCCCGAGGCGAAATACATCAAAACCGCCGTGTAGCGAAATATTGCGGAGATTCATAGAACTAAATATACAAAATAAAACAAAGTACGCAGTTACTTCGTATCTTAACAATTACATGTTTTAAGTGAGGAGAGGAGAGATTGCATTTGGAGTGATCAATTCCGTGTCAAAAAACCTCTTTCAGAAAGTTGTGGATGATTGAAAAATTTGTATCGTGTCTTAAATATGTTTTAAACTGAGATGTGATTTGTTGGAAAGTAAAGATGCAATCTTTATTTTATTACAGTCGGAGAATATTAAACAAGCAAATGCAAAGCAGATTTATTTCTTTAAACGGGAAAACAAGTGAGTCGGGTGTGGAGTTGTTAGTGTATTGATTTGCTTCTCTGCTGGATCTTTTCTCCAGAGAATTATCAACAGAAAAAAAAAAAAAAGTCAGGTGGATATTTTCCGGTGAGAGAAGGTCTTGGGAGAAAGACACTGAGTTCTACCCCAGGCCCTCACCCCTTCCCAAATGCAGGGCTTTTCTGGCTAGAAATCCATGCGTGATTTGCAGCGCACCCGCAACTCGCTCCCGGTGACTATTCCCTCCATGCCCGAGTCCGCTTAATTTGTAAATAAGTTTCAGGGCCCCTTTTCACAGAACCCAGTTGAGCAGGTAATTTGTTGTTAGTGTTTGTATAAATGTTGTGAACCATGCACTCAAAAATAGGAAAACTATACACAAAAGAGGCAAACATGGGAACACAACTGGAAATTACTGAGTTATAAAAACGTCAAAGAAGAGCAATTTGCAAAGAGGCATCAGTAATTGTCTCCTACATTAACGGAAATGATTTGCCAAGCCCAACTCTTTTGTTCTCCCCAGGATGGACGGGCGCTTCGCCATCGACCTCAATGGACTGGATCAGGACCTTTTTATCAGGCTCTCAGCCCACGGTGGTGCTCAGGACCCGAGGCCGGATCCTGCCTTGCAGACCTGCAGTCCTGGAGTGGGTTTTTGGGGGGAATTGGGTGGATTTACTGTAGTCTTCCTGGATGGGAAGGAGACATATGCGTCTGAGCCTCAGATTTGAGGGTATCTCCCAAGGATTCGAGGAAAGCAGTAGCAGCTGTCAATAGGAGCGAGTGGAAAGCACAGATTGATGGGATGATCTCCAGCAGGCCTGGGAGTGACACACTGTGGCCCTGCTCATGCCGGCGTATGGTGATGTGATGTGGTCAGGCTGAGATGCTTGGAGGAGCCATACTTCCCACCAAACCCAGGCAGGCTTGAGCAAGTCCATCCCCTACCGTTTATCATCTCCCCCAAAATCACATTTCATAAGCTAATTTGCATCATAAATCTGTCTTCTCATTCTGTGAAGAGCCCATTTCCCTGCTAGAACATGGGGGAGAAACTTTTTGCCTCTTGTTTGGCCAGGCAGAAACAAAGCTTGCGTAGATGGACCGTGGCTCTGTGGGATTATGTTGTTGATTACCCTATTCTGCCTTATTTAGGACACCCCAAACTTTGGAATTGATGTGCAAAGAGACAAGCTCAAACTCAGAGCTTCAGGCTCCTTCTGTCTGAACCTGCTTCCCTATTTTCAGCTTTTTTTTTTTTTTTCAAAAAAAAAACTTTTCTTGCACCCACACAGTCTAAAAAAAAAAAAATAAAAAAACCTGCCCAAAGCTAGAGGTTGACCCAGTGGTATGAGTGCAGACACCATGGCTGTAACCTATCCTATTTATATGTTAAGCCAGCTTACATTTAGAGCTGGTTTCTAACTGTTCACATTTACATCTGCAGGGCTCTGCCAAGGCCCTTGAGAGGGAATTTTTTTGCACAGACTGACTCAGTAAAGTGTATCTGGTTAAGGCTGCCAGAAAAGTTTTATCTCAGATTTGCTCACTATCCAGGGAAGCATAAAACCAACATCCACTATAAAACATTGTACTGTGGAAAAGTCACTTTATGAGTTTCAAAGCATTATGCTTGCTTAAAAACAGAGCTACTTGTGTAATAAGTTGCTGGTGAGAGCCACAGTCAAACCTGCACTAAAGCCAGGATTTTGCTGAAGGCTCTGCATGTGATTTCATTGCTGAAGATACACCAACCACTCACAGCTAACCAACAGCATAAGATAGCTCCAAGAATATTATTTTCATAAAATAAAGGTAATTTATCTTCATCATTAAAAAAAAAGTAAGCTTCCAAATTTTAGACTTGAAGTTCTCTTTAATGAGTGGATTAGGATCTGGTATGCTAAACAACTAAAAAAATCATAACATTCTATTGATTTCAGGTAGAAATTCCTTTCTTCCTTCTATCCTCTATCTTCCAGTGGATAATTTTTTAACTTAGAAGCAAAAGGAATATTTTCCACTTATCCTACAGAGGATTTTTTTGTTAAGCTGATTTCTTGTATCCCATGAACAGTATTAGGCAACAAGATAATATGGATTTTCCTCATTGAGACCTATAAGATAGGATTAAAGAACTGCTCAGGGCCTGATCCTGTCCTCCTGCATTTTTCAGACTGCTATGCCTGGTACTGAGGAGCTGAGAGGCCAGCGAGGCCCCATGGAGCAAATTCCAGCTCAGAGTCTTTGAGAAACAGCCACTTTACAGCCCTCCCCACGGTGAGCATCACTCAGCCGCCTCGGCCAAGCAGGGTGCCAGAACCCAAACTTCACCTGGAAACACCAATATTATTCAGAGCTCTGCTCAGAAGAAAAGTGACATTAATTTGCTTCGATATGTGCTGTTCTTTTGCTTAGGGAATTCATGGAAATCTGGATTTTGACATCCTTCACATGCGCTGCCCTTTGCCTTCGAGCCTTTCATCAGTGCCAGCGGGATGGTCTGAAGAAAATCGTGCACACAAACAGGCTCGTTATTCATATCGTATGGAGAAAATCCAGAATTGGGCTGGCAGTTTTCAAGTTTGGCTTTTGATATTTGGTAAAGTCAACCTTACAAAGGATCACAAGTGTGTTAGGCCAGGATTAGGTGTTAGTGGGACTAGCTGAGGCAGAAGGAAAGCTGACCTCGGCCACTGTGCAGATGCTTTAAGAAGAAGAAACCCGAGGCGGAATGGATATGGAGACTAAGTTTGCCTGACATTTCCCATTTTTAGACACTGCTGTGACCTGATGCTTAGAACTTTGGTCTGAATCTTACTTGACACAAAGGGAAAGGAATATTTTTGTCACAGAAAAAAGAATGTGTTGGATATTGTTATAAAGTGCAAAGATTACTGCAAATGATTGCTGTAGTGAAGTAACTACATCTTCTGGGCAGATCCTACAGTTGTGGTGCAGCTCCCAGAAATATTCCAGAAAAATCAACAGCAATAATTGTAATTGTAAGAATAATTTAATGTGGCAAAACTAGCACTACCAGCCCTACTAGGAGCCCCATGTTTGCACTTGATTGCCAGCAGCCAGGCAGCTATCGCACTCTGAAAAACATGCAACAGGTAAGAAAAGCAAATGTGCAAAAAAAAATTATCCTGCAAACTATATAAAGAATATATGTAAGAATATATGTAAGAATATGTTAAGAATAAACTAATTCTATTCTCGCCACAGTGTGGTGTAGGTCAAAGCTTTGTAAAAAAGCAAACAGTGTTAAGGGATTTAGATTGCATTTATATATAATGTCTGCCTTAACTCCTTTAGATAACTTTGAAAATTGTGCTGTAAACCTTGGAGCGATACCTTGATTGGCTAAATACATCGATAAACAAAGAGCCCTAATTTGAGGAAAGATTTCCAGTCCTACATTGATTTGCTAGTGATTTATGAAGGCAGGATTTAATCCTTCCCAGTGTGCTTCTATTTTGCTTTCAGATAGGTTACTGAGTGTGTGATGCATTTAATGCACTGACAGTGTTGGGTACTTTCAACAGTCTTCTGTTTCTACGAAAATACAGCCAAATACAGTTTTGAAAAAGTCTAGGTGAATTTAAACCTTCTTTTAAAAGAAAATTTCATTACCTCTCACCAAGTTTTATAAGCGGAGGGAAAAATATACATGTGTGTGTGTGAGTGAGTAGGATGAGACCAGCTATGCTCTGCAGATTTTTTGCTTAACAGGATCTTATTTACACAGATTTGTTTAAATTTGGAATTGTAATTTGCAATCACCCATTGGCATAACTGATAAATCCATGTATTTTGCCCCTTTTCTATTTTCTTTTATATCCCCTCAGAAAGCTAGCAGTTTCTTTTTTCACCAGATTTGTTAAGGTTCATTTTTCTGATCTACCAGTTTTCCCTGTAGTCACATCAACTGAATGCAGCTGACAAAAGGAATTTCAATAATATTGAGAGATTTCTAGGAGTTTTGCTACTGTTGCCATAACCCTCTCACAACCAGAAGTATCCACTGATGGATCAGAACATGTCATGCCTCCTATTTTTTCTCCTGATCAGGAGTAAATATGCACATACTGCTGGCCTCCATTTTGAGCCTGGTCATCTGCAGTGATAGAGCTACATCTGCAAGGTGTCTGTATTAAACTGCCCTAGGTCCCTGTGGCATTCTATGGCTTCCCTTTGCATAAAGCTCTGACATTTAAATTTGTAGAAGGTTGACATGAGACGATTATTAGGTACCAGAAACAAACAGAGATGTGCTGTATGGTCTGTCTCATAGTGATGTGAAAATTCTATTTGTTTTTAAATAAATAATACATATATGAAATATGGCTTCTGGATATATTTTCAGAGGTACTTCTGCTTTCTTGTTAAGCACACCCTTAATTTTGTTGTCCAGAGATTTTCCTTCCCACCATTAATTTGCAGGTCTAGGAACTCCAGCCGAGACTGTAACTAGTTCCTCATGATTTAACACCATCCTTGCTAGCAAAGTCTCAAATTTAAAAAGTGCAATCCAGAGCTGTAACCTGGATGACTCAGCTTTCCTATATAACACCCCCAGCTACATCTTCATCTCACCCAGTGGTAGGGTGTCCCTGAGCAGACATTGTAATTTTCTGCTTGTGAACTACTTTCAGTATTTCCAAAGTGCTTTCTGAAATACACTTGCATTAAGCTCAGCAAGTATACTTGAGTATGTAAAATGCAGGGACCAGGAGGTTTCTGTTCTCTAATCTATCTGCATATAGGAGTCATCCTGAATATGCAAAGGTCTGTTTTGAACTTTCACGTATCTTGTTTAATAAATCTTTTCTGAGGTACGCACCGTGGGTTTATTAAAGAGGCATCATTCTATATGTTAGTCCTCTTCCTTCCTAACACCCGATTTTTCTTCTTAACTATGGCATAACACCGAAAAGTTTCTTTCAAAGATTTATGCAAAGTGACTTATAGTTCCTTTGCAGATGGTGATAACTGGGTGAGAGTCCAGCACTGTGTACATGTAGATACAGCTTTATTCATGCATGTGTATATACAAGGGCATGGATTTTTATTCTTCAGTGTTGAATTTGCCATCTTTTGTCCATTTTGTATCAAAAGATACTTCTAAAAGGTTTCATAAATGGTTTTAATTCTGACCACTCCCCGTAATTTGGTATCATTAAGAAAACCTACTACCTCACTATTCACCTTCTTTCCAGACCCTTCACAAATATGTTGAACATCTGGATGCCTGCAGGATTTCATTATCAATTACCTTCAACCATTTATCACCACTTTTTGTTACAAATCTTTTGAGGAGTTATTAATCCACCGGAGGATCTTCCCTCTTATCCCATTAAATCCTATCTACTTTAAATGATTCTGATAACTGACCTCATCAAAAGCTTTTTAGAAATCTAAGAACATTACATCAAGTATGTGACCTTTACCCATAGGCATATTTTCTGCTTTGAAAAACTTTACTACACTAGGAGACATAACTTCTCTCTATGAAAGCCATTTCAACTCTATTTCTACCAATGCTTGAGACAGAAGTCAGACACGCTAATCTCTGGTTCTCCAGACGTGCAACAGATCCTTTAGAAACTGGATGTCACATGAACCTCTCTCTCTTCCTCTGATCATAATGCTGATTTTAATAGCTGATTTAGGAGTTTCAAATCTACATTTGTTAGGAACTTCTTGGGAACACTGTCTGTTCTAGAGATTTGTCACAATTTGATCCGTTTTGTAATTTCTGTTGGTGTTGGGAAGAGCCTACAGCTTAAGGTTAGTAATCCATATGCAAAGAAATAAATGTGGTTTGAATTTCTTCAAGCAGTTGAAGGAATGAGATGTGGATCTCTTTCTTCCAGCATGGGAGCCTTAATCCTTATTAACTGTTGGTGTGTGTATGCTACATTTTGTGTTCGGCTGAGTCTTACTAGATCAAACCCCTTTTGAGGTGGATAGGCTGAGGAATGGCTCTTTTACAGTTTTGGCATAAGCTAAAAAAGCCAGTCCTGTGAAGGCTGAAATCAATCTGACAGCACTGATATGGAAGCTCAGCTGTTCAGGGACTTGAATATTAAGAGAGAGGTGTCTGTAGAATTCAGGAGCTGTGCACCCGAGAGTTCTGCTTGTATTATCCACATATCTGCCATTTTATTTCTATACCTGTACGTCAACAAAGAGGAGTGAACTTACTAAATGTAAACACAAATTTTTTTAATAGAAAAATCATTCTGTAAGGATGTGTTTTGGTAAAGCCCACAAAAGTCGACTAATGAAATTTTCACTAATATATACTTAAATAGATCTCATACCTGGAACATTACTGTTACAAAGATACGTATCAGCCACTCATTTCTGTGAGGGTTCATGCCAGACTCTTGAAATCTGGCCCTTGGATTTACAGTGCTTCACTACCATGTGTAAATAAAAGCAGCAGAACATCCTGGCTTTGGGAGATGAAGAAGAGTCCAGATGTTGTGCATTATGTAAAGGAAACATATAGTCATTGTCAGACTGGGCAAACAGCAAAATCCAAAATGCTTTCAGTAAACCAATAAAAGGTTAAGAAATAGAACAGTTCTGAAGTTGCAAAGCAGTATCACTGTCTACCCTACAGCATGGTACATACTAAAATCAAATCCCACGCCTCTGTTAAATGGACTTCTGTAATAATTCCTATCTATGTATAACCAGGTATTGAGGCAAATATTTTTTTCCTTAAATGTTTTATTTGATTTCTTAAGAAGCAATGTTATATCCAGAAGCAAGGTTACATCCAGAAACTCCCCACTTAGGATACAAGTTGTTTAAGCACGTAGAAGTCACAGTGTTGTCTGCAATTTTATTTGAAGGCAGTATGGACCAGTGTGTACAAACCAGCCAGACGGTGGATCCCACTGGGACCTCTGTGCAGTGACATGCCTGCCTGCTGCACAATTCCCATTTTGCTCTCTACTTTTGTCAGCCCAATGCAGATGGACAACTTCTACATTTTGCAAGCGTGCAAATGGTTGCACACCACTGAAGGTGACATTGTCAAATGTATTATTTCACTCTTGATCTTAATGTACATGTAAGAGTGTCTCTTTACATGTATGCTTTGAAGAGCTTAATCTAAGAGGCAGCTCGTAACAACAGCTTTCGTGGTCTCTTGCTACTACTCTTTTGTAGTTTTACTAACCATGATCTGTGTAATGATCTAACAAGACAGTATTTTATTTTCTAATATAGAATAAGGAGAAATTTGCAGTAATGGGTATAATAATATCCAAAGACTGTGACCCAGGTTTTGAAAAGCAGCCAGAATCATTTACCACTACCTAAATTTTACTGAGTTTCCTCAGGAATTAAGATATCATTTCTCCCATAACAACCTTTACGGATTTTTGCCTCTGCCCTCCAAGCCTGAATGACTGACCTTTTCCCATGAAGCACTGAAGCGGGGAAAATTACTTCATGTCATCCAACTCATGAAGTTCACAATAGGCCCATGTAAGCATGGGTTTTCAGAGCATTATGACTTAACATTAGGAAAGGTGACATCAGGGGATGAGGTGAGGATGCTGACAGAAGCAAGAGAAGTTCTATGACTAGTAGCAGGATTTTTATTGTCATCACAATAAATCCTCCTCAGAGGAAATACAAACCCTATAACTGCAGATGTCCATGTTTCTGTCCTGTCTTAATTCCAAAACCTAAAGAGAGGGAATCTGGCTGGTACCTCACACATGTGGTGAAGTCTTAACAATTGCGAAAAAACGCGGAGAGTCTCAAAGTATCAACACTTCACAGCTTCCTCTCTGAACAGAATGAATCACACACCGGGTGGATCTACCTTGCATTGAATTGATCAATAATGTACAGAAATAGGACAGATCCAAAGCAAGAACAAAAGCAAGCGAGGGCCTGAAGAGCTGAGGAGAAGACTAGAAGTGGCAACACGATATTTTTGCCAAAGAAAATAAAATAATAGTGCTTAAAAAGATTGACTCAGACTAAGATTGTGGTGTAATATGGTGCAGTGTGGGGTTATTGAGCTGTGGAGAGAGACAAGAAAGTGCCCATGTCACTGCAGAACTCCCTGAACTGGGGCATTCCCCGCTGTGGTGTAAGATGCGTACAGACAGGTAACTGCAGAAAACCATGCAGATATTTGGGAAAATAATATATTGATGGCTCTCCTTAGATCAACAGAGCTTTCATTCCGTGCAACACAAAATCATAGAAACCTGTGTATAAAGACAGATCTTTCTTCACCTCCTGTCCTAAACCATAGGCAAAGTTTGCATAATGTTTTGTTATGAATGATATTCTGGGGAACTGAAGTACTCAGATGGTACTCCTGAAAAGCCCCTTCTGTTTTGCATATGTGGCTTAATTTCAATTTGACACACTGTAAAATATAAATCAGGATATAATACTTATGCACTGTGGAAATGCCTCCTCAAATTTTACAGTAATTAATGGAAATCTGATTTCTAACTGTGTGCAAACCCCTGAAACTAATGCTCACATACTCGTGTTAGCATCAGTCGGTTTGTGTGCTATGGAGGAAAGTGGAAGATATTTTTCTGCATGATTCTAGAAAGGTAGAGCCAGCTCAAGACTTAGCTCTGCAGGCAATGGGGAAGTAAGATGAAAGAAACAAACAAAAAGTGAGAGAAAGAAAGACAGAAATACAGAGAGACATGAACAAACATTAATATTATTAACTGAACAGCCTGATTTTAAAGTGGTGAGCCACCAGTAAAGTTAGGACTACCACTGCATGATCTACAGTTTTTCAGTCTAGGGCAGACAATATTGATATAGCCTAAGGAAGGTTAAAGGTACAAGGTACGAAGTTCCTGAACAGACAACCTGCCTGTTCCCCTGAAAATCTTGCCTTAAAAGTCTTAACTTTGGATATCCTTTTCTTTTTTTTTTTCCTTTCAATCTTGACCTAACTGCATTCCAGGGACTCTTAGTGATGGATTAAGGGCATATTTAACTGTGACCAATCTGTTATAGCTGAACTTCTGAGTCATCTGCAGTCTCCTGACTCGTGTGAATTGATGCTTGCCAATGCAAATGTCTCTCTCTGCAACTTGTATCTACTAGACACTAGGTTTGTTTCTGACTTATACTTCAAGAAAAAGGATCTTTTTTTTCTGTGAACACCTTCATATTTTCCTAAGCAGTTTCTGAATTTGTGCTGACTGAAATTACAGGAAGAAGATTTTATTTTCAAGTCATTTAATCTGGTTTGCAAGTTAAAACAGCAATCTGGTAAATTCTTCTAAGCAGAAGTACACTGCAGTTTTGATGAACTAGGAAACTCCTATAAATTTGCAGAGGATTTATGGATTCATGGTCATATAATTAAGCTTTGAAGAGAGAAGTTGAGTGCTGGGGTAGTTTCCTAATCCCAAGATGTTCTTCTCCACAGGTGTGTGCACACAACCACAGCACGAATCCACGTAGTTTGTGAGCTTGGAAAGAAACCAGTGGGGTTCCCTGTGTGTTGCTGCCCTGATGTAGGTGCATTTTTTCGCAGGAAACAGAAACTGGATTCCTGGGCAGTCAGTGTGTGTTTCTGAGGAAACAAAGACCCTTCAATACACTTGATTTCCACTTATAAACATTGAAGACTGTTCAGAAGATGCAATTTCCCTTATAAAAACCAGGCATCCACAAGTCTAAGCACAGTGCTGATGATCAGCCTTACTTTCAGCAAAGCTTAGGAAAGCAGCAGCCCCGGGATCAGGCTCAATATTTCTTTTGGAATGGAATGAAATACATTGTATTCTGTGCCTCAACACAGGTGAAATAAAAAAGAGGCTAACATTTATTAAAACAAAAGTGAAATTTATTGTCCAGTCCTTGCAGGGACGCAAATGTATATTTTCACGTTGTTCTATAAATAACTCTTGACAGTACAACTCCAAATAACTGCTACTGCTCTAAAAAGAGGAATCAAAACTCTCTTTTTGTCAGTGGATGGTTTACCCCCACTGTGAAGAATTCAGGAATTAACAGATAATGGGCTGCTTATGTATATCTGTATTTATTTGCCTGTATTATATGATGGTTATTACATAAATAAAAACCTCAGTGAAATCAATCTGAAAATGTTCGATGTTTTTAACATTAGCTAACAGCAGAAGAAATAACAAATCCATCTGAAAAGTCTTGCTCTTTAGGTCTTGCATTTGCATTTCTCTTCGTGAAAAATTGCCATTTGATGATGAAAATGCTAAAAATTCTTATTACAAGACGCTCATGTGTTTTCTTGATTTCGTCGTGGTTTCCACCTAATCTCTCAGATCCAAGTCTTGAGAACGAAAAGTATCAGAAATGCTTGTATTCCCGGGTTTCAGGTCGTCTGCAACAGGATAACCGAAAGGGGGACAGCCCGCAGCCCCGCATCCCTCCAAAGCCTTTCCCTTCCCTGGAACACCATTGACATCTAGCGGCGAGCTCAGGTTCTTCATAAAGCTATAAAATAATAATAAAAAAACCCCAAATCCAAAACAAAACAAATCAAAACAAATAACAACAACAACAAAAGGCGAGGTGGGGGGACGGGAAGGAAAAATTATATATATCTATTTCCACCAAGTATCTGCAGATACGCCTTCCCAGACTAAGAAAAGCTGCCCCAGCACTTTCTCACCCCAATCTGGCCAGGACAGCTCTCCCAAAACTGCATTTCCCATGTGAAATTTCACACCATGTGCTTTATTTTGTGGCTGATAATGCCAAAGGAACGCATAACTTGTGAAGCTGAAATAATACGCAGAGAGTTTAGGACAGTGCACTTCCCTCAATCATGACCAAGTGGTACAAACTTCCAAAGATTAAACTTTATCTTACCGAAGAACAACTTGAACCCTACAAAAACAGGAGAAGAATGAATTGAGGACTGTCACCTCCCAGCTAAAACCAAATATTTATTACAGAGAAGCTTTACAAATCTTCTACAAAAGAAAGCAACAGGATCTCCGAGGAGAGGGAGGCAGGGAAAGGAGAAAGGGAGGGGGAATGGACCAGCTAATCTTAGGAGAGATGTCTGCTTCACTTAGAATTATCCTACCGATACTGCCAAGCATTTCTTCTGCCTCTGACAGTCCTGAGCAGTGACTCAAGTGAGATGCTGAGATAAGCAGAGATAGAGGGGCCGTATCAGGTCCAGTGGCTTGCACTACAGCCCTTTGTTCTTTTGCTGTGAATAAAAGTTACAAGCAGAGCCCATGAAATTTATTTTTGCTGTTCCATCTGAACACCTTTCTACCTCCTTTCTGTGACACCATGGAAATAATTCCTTATCCCTCCTTGTGGGGAGGGAGGCCTAGCCACAGACTAGGACCTGCGAGGTACCCTGCCAGCAGTGAAAGGCTGACCTACACCACAGGCTCCAAGGGGTGGGTCTCTGTATCCCATCTTCCCAGGGGCTCCTCTTGCTTTACTGCACTGCATCTGCCACCATTCAAGTGCCATCAACAATACTGAGCTTGGACACAATGCCCTTTATTCATCACTTCCCTCAAGGGGGCTTTTCTCTTGCCCCATCTTTGCCACAGTCACAGTACATAAGACAAGAGCCATAGATAAAAGTATGAGAGGGAGGAAAATAAAAAAGGCACCAACTATACTGGCTCAAAGTTTGCTGAGAGATTAGGTCCTCTTGGGAAATGTTGCTTGGGCTGAAATGAGTGACAGAGAGTGAATAATTTTCACTCAATTTTGATCCCAAAATAATGAACACAACCTACATATCATATAATTTCTAAATGTTGGAACACTAAAGGAGAAACTGTGAAGAAGATATTCCCAATTTTTTTAATTTACAAGTTGGGGGTTTTTTTAATTATAAGTTAGGTAATGTGGACTTTAAATTTTCAGTTGCCATGAAAGAAACATTTCAAAACATCATATTTTTCCATGAAGTAAGAAACCTTTATTTTATCTAGACTTCACTGAAACTGATAGGGTTTATAACAGCTATTTTGGATTGCTTTGTTTTGTTTTTATAGGTAGCAGCTCCAATTGAATGATTAAATATATTCCTAAAGAACAAGCTGATAACACCAGATAAGATTTAAAACAATTTTATTCTAGAACATCTTCTAGAACACATGTATCCAGAAAAGAAAAAGGAAGCATGATCTCAATATACAGATTTAACAGAGCTCTTTGGAAAGATTCAAGAACTGCTGTTTGATTTTGAACCCTGGAAGACTAGTAGGATCCTTTTATGAGCCCAGCCCAGCAATGGTCACTAACCTAATTGATGACTGAAGGAGAACAATTCTCAAGCTTAACTGGTTCATGTGCTACCCCTAATAAATTGTGGTAAATTAAAACAGTGGAACATTAAGATCATCCATCATTATTAGCTCATGTACAACTTGTAAACTGCTGAAATGGAATTGATCTGAGCCTTCCCAGAATGATTTAAATGAGCAGAGCAAGTTCCTCTTATTATGTGACCCTAGATAAGGAGTAAGAAGGGAATTTCAGACTGGAAAGTACTGCTGCTTCCAAATAATCAGCATCAGCATCTCTCTATAGCAGTTAAATATGCAGCAGTAGAGCTGTCTCTTGGGCTCTCTGGCCACGAGCAAATTGTGCTCCAGGTCTTCTGCAAGGCTGCTTCTTAGTTAGATTTATACCCTTTGTATTTCTCCTGCCGCTGTTCTCAGCTCTTCAAAATGCATTTATTGGCAGCAGCTTCACCCAGTTCCTCTAATGAGGACAACATTTTTAAATTTCTCAACAAGTTTTTGAGTAGTAAATGGTGTTATTTTCAGACAACAGATACAAAAGGAGGAAAAAGTGATCAGACAAAATGAACCCTGGGCAAAAGAGGAATTAGAATGAAAGTAATCTAGTCCAGCTCTGCACAGACTGTACCTCATTGCTGTATTTAAAGAGGGGTCTTGCAGAGCAGGTTAGACAGGAGTCAACACACTGGTGAGTGGTACTGCAATCTCTGTTATTAAAAGTGAAACACATTACTCTTGGAAGCAACTTCTGGATGATGACCATTTATTGAGAAAGAGAATTGGGAGTTACAGGATGCTTTCAGTTTTGCAAAAGGTCACCTTAAATAAGATCAGTTCTAAATTTTTATTGTGATTTTGTCCCATTACTTGTCCTGTCATCCACTAACATGGAGAATAGTTATTCCCTTTGTTTTCCTCAATAGGCTTTTCTATATTTGTCTCCATATGTCTCAATCCTCATCTCAACTTTCTTTCCTTCAGGGTCTCTAATCTCAGCTCCTCTCCTGTTTTTGGCTGGGACTCACCCAGCCTTTCTGAGTCTGTTTTCATACTTCTTGAGTGACTTCTTACTGTTCTCATCAAGGCTGTTTTCAAATAGGTCATATTCAGCACAGAAACACAAAAAGAGTTTTCCAGCATGGAGCAGAGAAGAATACTCCCTATATTTCAGGCTAGATTGTGTATACACCTTGACACATTGATGAAGCAGGATGCTGTTAACTGAGCTTTGGCCTGTGTGGCACCATTTTCCCACATATTCTTTTACAGACAGTGTTACCCACCCATTTCGACCTCGCACTGCTTTGCTGAGATCACACTGACTTGTAACCCTGGCCCCCAATTTTCTGAAGAACCGCAAATTTTGTGCTATCTGCCATAGAGAGGTTCGTTGAACCAAACAGGAGATAGGATGTACCTCTTTCATTCTGACACTAGACTGCTGAGAGCTACTCAAATATTTTTCCTGACAAGTTTCATATCCACTCATGGCAGTTCTGTCAAGGGAAAAATTTCATTTGCTCTTTTTAGGAAAATATCATGCAATCCTCCCACTGAGGTTCACCACAGTCAGGGGATACCATACCTACTGCCTTTTTTTCCATAAGTCTTGCTGTTCCACCATTAAAGCAAAGCAAATTGAATTATTAAGCAATTTTTTTGAAACAATTTGCTTATATGGAACATACTAAGACTCAAATGGTGGGAGGTAAGGAACATTTAGTAAGCCATATACAAAGCTCTTAGTGCAGTAGTCAACTCTTGTAATCACATAAAAATAGCAGCAGATACATTAAGTGTATTGCTCAGTGACAATTCCCACGTCACATCTACTTACAGATGTTAACCTGGATGACAAGGAGATATTTCTACCTGTATTCCTTGCCTGAGCCCCATCTCCAGAGTTTAGCTAGTGCACTTACTGGTTGCTTATCCTATACTTACACTTTACTGAGTATTTATCCTTAATAAGAGTTCATTTTCAAGAAGGGCCACAGAGCCCAAACTGACTCAGCTTAATTAATTTATTGATGGAGACTATAAGGACCTTAATCCATCAAGCAGCCAGTTGCTCATTAGAATTGCCAAAAGTGCTGGGAGTCTTCTGCAGTACCTGCAGCAACGTGATGGGGCAAGTTCAGTCAAGTTTGTATAAATGAACAAGCAGAAAAAGGTTTATTTTAACAGAATCTTCTAAAAATGTTATTGTTGAATGTATGTAACTCTGTGATTCACAAATATATATGTATATATATGCGCGTGTACGTATACCTTTTTTTATATATATATATATAAAATAAAGATTCTTATTATATAAAGATTCTTATCATTATTACCATGCTCTTTTAGCAAGAGTAATAGGAATATATTTTCTTGGAAACATTTTCTTATCTGTCCTGTCTGACTTTTTTGTGTAACACATGGAAAGTCATTCCAAGCAAAATTGAAGACTGGCTAAACAGACAAATATCAGATATTGCAGCTTCCCTTGAAGTCAGCATTTTAGTACATGAATGTGCTTCTGCAGACAAGGATGAAAAGGAGCAAAATTGTGTTCCTTATGGCTGCCTTTTTGGATTGCCTGATGTCTTTCACTTCTATGTAGTCCAGCCCATGGGTTAATTGCCATAGTTCTTTTCATTTGCTCCAATTTTGACTCAGTCATTGATTTGAAATTTGCATCTAGAAGAGTATAGCAATATTGAATAATAATGGATATTGAATAATTATTGGGTAATAATGCATCAGCTTTCAAAGATTTTCCCTGTATTGTGCACTATTTTTTCCTCTATCAATTCAGGTATATGCACAGCGCTTATGTGTGTATATACACACACACTCTTCTGTTGTTTTCTAAGGTTAACTCCTTGCCTCAGCTGAGGACACTGTATTTGCTATATTGTTACATTGTTATTTGCTTCTTCTTGATAATTTCTAGCTTTAGAAATACTCCTCTTCTGTTCATTCACTACCCAAGTTCAAAGCAATGATTTAAAACCATACACAGCTAAAAAGGGTCTTGGCTGAGAAGGAAGCACCTGCACAGTGCCTACTCACCACCAGTTGAAAGATGTGCCTGTTCCTGAATTTTACAAGTAGGTCTCTAAGACCAAAGTCCACAGAAAGATCACATTACTCAAACTGTGGAAACAAACATCCACAGGTCAAGGAAAGCTATGGAGCAGGTCCCCTGTTTTGGGGACCTTCTTACAGTTTTCTGCTTTTGTTTTGCACACAAGAAGGAATATGAAGCACAAGAAGCAGACAAAAAAATTTAAAAGATCATCTTTCTTGTGGTTTTTACTTATATTTAAAATCCTTGTGACTAACTGAAATGTTGGTTTTACGTGGAAATGGTGGACTGAGACTTGGTCAAAGGCAATCATAGAATCATAGAATTGTTTAGACTGGAAAAGACCTTTAAAACCGAGTCCTATCATTAAACCAAACAGTCTTACAACACAACTGAAATTTTAATCATCCAGTGTGCAGCTAACAACAGAAGAAGTAGCAAGAGGTGATAAAGAAGGTGTCCTGGTTTCAGCTAGGATGGAGTTAATTTTCTTCCTAGTAGCAAGTACAGTGCTGTGTTTCGGATTCAGTATGAGAATAAAACTTTGATGCTTTAGTTGTTACTAAGCAGCGCTTACCTTAAGGTAAGGACTTTTCAGCTTCCCATGCTCTGCCAGTGAGGAGTTGCACAAGAATCTGGGAGGGACCACGGCCAGGACAGGTGATCTGAACTGGCCAAAGGAATGTTCTGTACCACAGAGTGTCATTTTCAGTATAGAGATTGTGGTGAGGTGGCTGTGAGCCACTGATCACTGCTGGGGGGCGGGCTGAGTATTTGTCAGTGGGTGGTGAGCAGTGGTGTTGTGCATAGCTTGTTTTTCTTGGGTTTGATTCCCCTCTCTCTCTTCTTCATTAACATTACTATTATTATCATTAAGCTGAATTTCAACCTGTGAGTTTCACTTTTTTTCTGATTCTCCTCCCCCTCCCACTAGGGGTGTGGAGTGGTACTTAGTTGCTATCTGGAGTTAAACTATGACAGAAGATGAAGAAAAGTGGTAAGAGGCAAGTTTTCCTATATTCAACTAGTTATACAGATGACACTTTTAGAACAGCAGATAGCTTGGAATACATTCACTTTAGCATGACAAAGAAGTTATTATCCACATGCAAAATAAAATCCAGAATTTGAAAGCTTCTCTCTGTACTACCATAAGCGTCTTCATAAGGGGCCAGGGAATGATAATCTGCTTTTAAACTCAGAAGGTAACAACAAATTTTTGGCTATTCAGAGCAAGAGTAATTAGTAATCTCCAGTAAAGGACAAATACAAAAGTACTGTGTTCAACTCTGGGGACCCCAGCATCAGAAGCTCATGGACCTGTTGGAGCGTGTCCAGAGGAGGGACACAAATTATCAGAGGGCTGGAGTACCTCTTTCACGAAGGCAGGCTGAGAGAGTTGGGGTTGCTCAGCCTGGAGAAGAAAAGACTCTGCAGAGAACTTACAGCAGCCTTTCAGTATCCAAAGGACCTACAAGAGAGCTAGAGAGAGACTTCTGACAAGGGCCTGGAGTGATAGGACAAGGGAGAATGGCTGTAACTTGAAAGAGAGGAGGTTTAGTTTAGATATTAGGAAGATATTCTTTACTCTGAGGACAGCTGAGACACTGAACAAACAGGTCACCCAGAGAAGTTGTGAATGCCTCATCCCTGGAAGTGTTCAAGGCCAGGTTGGGGGGTCTTGGAGCAACCTGGTCTAGTGGAAGGTGTCCCTGTTCATGGCAGGGGGCTTGGAATGAAATGATCATTTTAAGGTCTCTTCCAACCCAATCCATTCCAGGATTCTATGAATAGAGCAATAGCAAAGCAATCTCTGATTTGATATTTGAGAGTGACCCTCCAGTAGCTGTATCATGCATTGCAACATCCAGACCAGCACAGGGCCAGTGGCACAGGGCCAGTGGCACCCACACATGGGCCTGTTTCTAGCAAGTAGTAACCACACATCAGAGGACTCCTCTTCTGCAGGTAAGCAAAGAGTCCTCGGTGTCCAGCGCAGTCTCATCCAGACACCCACAGAATGTCCTTTCACAGGACTGCACACAGATGCTTGTGAAATGCAGAGAATGAAGAGCTGAAGGAGTTGCACACAGAGGTGTTTTGTGCAGTGCATTTGGTGGAAATCCTCTGGATTATTGTTACTTTAAGCAGCACTGATTGATGCTGGGCCCAGGTACATGAACTTGACATCAAACCATGGTTTTCAGAATTTCTTCTTACTGAAAGCAACTATGGCCTTAATAAGCAGACAGAGCATTCGGTTTAAAACTGTTTAGATTATTGAATTTTCTGTACTTTTGTTTTTGTATTTGGAAATCAGTTTTCTGTATGTTAAATCCCGGTAATTTCTAGTCTTTTCTCTCTGCAGTATTACAGGCTTGTGAGTGGGAAAGATTTCACTGACACCTATTTAAAGACTTCAGTGAAGAAAGCAATTAAGTTGGTGACATGATTCTTTTTTTTTAAGGAAGGAATCAAATTAATTCCTTCTGAGCAATTAAAAAAGTAACTTTGATCTGCTCAGACAGGAACATTTCTATTTAATTACAGATCAGTCCTATTGATTTTAAAAATTCTGGAGTCCAAGAAATGATTTAAGGATTATACATACCATCCAGTGAGGAAATTGAACAATAGGCCAGAAATCTCAGTATGTTTAAGCTTACATAAATTGCTCAATAGGTGATTGTGTGTTTCTTCCTAAAGGAGAAAGCAGAATATACAACCCTGTTGATAGCAACCACACAAACTTTGCTGCTACCTACTTTCTACACAAGCATGGTCTGAAGAACCACTCTAGAAGGTATTTCAGAAGGGTTTATTGAATGTTGAAAATGACAATAATATTTACGTGGATTTCCAACCTTTGCAATAGAACCCTATCTCCAAGAAGGTAAGTTGCAGATAAGCACCTGAAGACTGAATATCTAATCCCAGGCTGTTGCTATCAAACTGGCAATCATTATCACCCCTGAATTCCTGTTTTAAAGGGGGAACAAAGATAAGCACAGAGTAATTTCCTAAAACTGGTGTCAGCATTCATCATTCAGACCTGCTCAGATTCTGCTCAAGAACTGACTTGTGCCAAAGAGAAACTTAGGAATCTTCGTGTGACTGCAGAACCTCTTGCTGGACCTCTACACGTCCCCTTTGCCAGAGATGCAACACAAATAAAAGCCACATTCCCACCAAGATCAAAGGTTTCAGCATGGTAACTGCTGCCTTAAGGTATGAAAAACTATGGGTGGATATTTAAGGAAGCTCTTCCTGGATTTCAGGAGTTGTTGTAGAAAACAAAAAGACAGTTATTTAACCACTACTCTTTTTCAGTAAGCTCACATGTGCTGCAGTCTCAGTAATGTCTGTGCTTCCCAGCAGGAGCTACACAAATACCAATTCCATCTGCTAAATGCAGGCCTTGCTAATTGTTCACCTCTTTACCACGCCAGGATATATTCTTGCTTTAATAGAGGCTTTAACTACAAGAATTTTTTGCCAAACAATACTTTGCAATCCAATATTGTAAACAACTGGTCCTATTTATCTTTCAAGACAGATTGGTGACAGTCACAGTAAGGGTGAGGAAAGTGAGTCTCTCTCCCTTGACAGCTACAAAATTGCTGTAGGTTTCTTGTTTGTGCTTTCTGAGACTTCAGCTGGAGGTATTTCTGGCTCCTAGAGACAATGTGAGTATTACATACTTAATTCATTGTTAAAAAGCTTTTTATTGCATGATTTTGCTTCCCAATTTATGAAAAGCAAAGTGCTGTGGTGAAGGCATTCACTCAGGCTTTTCAATATGACGAAAGTATGTAGTATGAGTTCAAAACAATGTAATTTACCATCCACGTTGCAGAAACCCCTGTAGAAACAGTGATCTCTTATGTGAAACATTACAGACATAACGGATAACATTGCACATCATTCCCAAATGCATTCACCCAAGTTATCGTTTTCTAGAAAGATAAGATAATATATAATAGAGTATGCACAGCACCAGGTTGTTCACAGTAACAGCAGCTGTATAATCTTTGGCCAGTATTACTGAGATACAAAACATACATCATTTCACGAGTTGCATTATAAAGGTTCAGAGTTTAAGAAATAAACATCCAAATACTTATATATGGCTTAAGTTCTTGAAAACTGAAAGTTTTTTCACGTGTCACGTTTAATACAACTGATCAACAGAGGGCAGCAAATTCCCTGTAAAGTCCTGGCATGCCATAGATTTAACAGATTAGTTTAAAGAAAGTATTGCAACGATTACATTTCTTGCATTCAAAAAACAAATCGAGAAATACATGATTTACAAAGTATCCGCTGTTAACTCAGCAAGTTCTTTACATCAGCTGATAATGCATAAAGGCTCCAATTCAACAGAGCACTTCCCAACATCCTAAATTTCTGCTCAGTGGAATTTCACCTTGATAAAGTGCCTGCTTTGCTTTAAGAACAGATTCACGAAACTGGAACAGACTCAAAGTACGGGAGGAGTTTTGGGAATCCCTGTTCAGTTTCGAGAAATATTAATCTTTTTGCATGGTTTTTGGACTCTAATGAGAAACCTCCCCCTGCCCGGTGCCCAGACACAAGTTCCCACCTCCAGCTCAGCCTCAGCCAGTTGCTTACACGGCAATTTGTCTCTGCCACTGAGTAGCTCTGAGGCTGCCTGTCTTACGCTGAGCAGGGGGGGAACATTCTACATAAGAGTTCTATAAAAAAGAGAATAAATAAAACTTGGTTTCAAGTGGAGTTCCTGGAGTTGGTTTCTCAGTATCCAATGTAGCACAAATTGAAGATTTCCCTGAAGTTGAAAATTACCAAATACAGTTGCTTTGATGTGTACTAGGGAAGGGTTCCTGCTGCATTCTTTCATTCAGGAGAACTTGTAAGAGTTGGGTTTGTTTTTTTTTTCTTCTTTTCTTCTATCCAACTACCTGCCTAGTTAAATGAAAACTGGAGAAGATCAGTAGTTTTGAATCCTTTAGCACTCAGTCAAAATCTGCAGGTTTAAACCCCCAAAACATACCAAACCTGTTTTCTAGTGGTTGAGAGATAGAGTTGACACATTGTGGAGAGTATAAACGTAATTTTCTTCAAAAAAAAGGGCTAAGACTTTTACAGAATCAGAATATTTTTTCACTGAGAAATAAGTTCATGTGTAAGAGGTATTAAACATCTGCAGAGGAAGGTTTCAGGAATACAATCAACATCCTTGGAAAACTACTTTTGTGGTTTTGTCCTACATGAGAAATGGTTTGAGAAAAACAAACTAACAAAACCCTTCAAAAGAGGTAAGTTTACCTCTTTACTGAATTGTGTTTATTTGGGACATCATTGCATTAATAATTCAATATTTATCTACTGTCCCTTTTCTCACTGCAGCTTGATAAAAGTGAAGTTTGATTTCACCACAGCTCAGGAAGTGTTACCTGCTGCTGTAACAAGTTTGAATTTGCCCATCAGAACTGAAGAAAATGCATAGTTTAGAAAGACTTAACAGTCTTATTTAATACTCAAATGGATAGAAGTAAAAAAATACATAAATGCAAAAATAATGGTTTGGACTTTACTGTATGTTTCAAAATAAATATATGCAAGGAAAATTCTCTGTTTAATTACTTATAATTTACCCTTTCTGTCACCAAACCATTTGATATCTGTAAGACAGCCAGTGAAAGAGCAGATTTTGGATTTATTTAGGCACCTTAACATAATGAAAAGTCTATCTTTGAAGGTGTTTACTTACTCATTCCTATTGCTTAAGCTTATATCTCTCCATTAGATTTTTTTTATGACAAAGACACAGAATTAAAGATCAGAACATTGAAAATAGTAGATCCTTATGTATTTAAATAGCAGCCTAGGGGGAGTTAAAGAGGCAACAAATCTAAGTACTTCTATCTGCTGCAGGTGAGGTTTGTTTTCTTCCTTCATTAAGGCATTTTAATGACTTGTTTTTATCTATTCAGTTATACCCTCCTGGCAGGTACCTCAGAAGGCTCACATCTCTTACATAGAAGGATTTATTATCTTCTTGTCATTTTCTTACACAAAATCCAGATCAGGTGCATTGCTTGATTTTGTCCCTACTGATATCACTAACATAACCACAGAGTGTTGCTCTGATTTAACAGTTGTTTTACAGCAGTTTTAACAACCCATTGCAAAAGCTAGTGATGCTGAAAATGCTGAAGACATTCTGACAGGATATCCCCAAGGAAATATATCACACAGGTTGGTTTATTATTCTCTATTCAATTCATGACAGGCATAGAAACGGTCTCATTCTTACTTTATTCTGAAAGTAAGTTTATAAAACAGATTCCAAACTTACCCCTCTCTAAGCATTTAGCTATATTTCTTGAATCAAGAGTAAAGAAAACCAGGTAAAGGCAGACCATATTCATATAGGCCTGTTCCTATATCTGTGCTGGTAAAGGAGAGCATTACATCCTTCAGCAGGCCCAGAGAACCTTTTTGGCTTTTCTTCAGCCTAATGAACATGCAAGCAAACAATGTAAGTTCCAGACAAAATGGGTAGCAACCCATAAAGATAATTGTGGCAAAACAACTCAGGAACAGTAAGAGACATACCTGGAAATCAAGTCCTTAAACAGTCACTAGGACTAGAAAACAAATTAAATGAAACTTTACCAGGCCAAAGCCCCAAGAGCTAAACAACGTGCGGAGAAAGAAGGAAGACAACATTTGTGAGATACAGTAAGTTGATGTGTTTGGGTGAGACTGAATAGTAACAGGCTCTCAGCTTTGCCACCAAACTCTCTGAAGAGCAGTTTTGTAGCAATTACATAACACCCAAATCCAGCAAAGGTAACAGCTGCTAGCGATGGTTCCTTATCCAAAGCAAAGCAAAGACCTGTTGAAAGGTACCGCATTTAATTAATGCTACATAGTACAAGTGCACAAAGAAATTCTAGCTGTAGTGCTGCTGAAGGAGAAGTATTAAGAAACTAAACATGAGAACTTTCTTTGTAAAAGGTCCTTCCTAGCTGAAGAGAGGGAGGGTCAAGTCCCTGCAGGTGATGGAAAGTCCTAGTACACCAGCTGAAACAATCAAACCCAGCAGCACCAAGAAAGGTCAGTCCCTTAAAATAAAGGGAGATAAGCACAAAGTCTTCTCTCTTGAGTGGAAAAGCACAAGTGAATAGTTGTCTGAATGTGCTTGTGTTTTACTTTAGCTTTATTAAGGTAAGGACAATGTATAAAGCAATTATTTTATTAGGGAATTTGATCTGAGGTTATGATTTATGTGGATTACAGGCATATAAAGAAGCCGTAAGTCTTTCTAATGAGGTTTTGGTACTTTAACTTACAACAGACATAGCTTTTGTCAGGGTATGTGTAAAAATTGTAATTTAATTTTTCTCTTTCATTATTTTAGGAGTGAACTTGGATCCTCATATTGTGGGTTTCTGAGACTGAGAAAACTCAGCCTCAGGAGTGTTTTATCCATTGGAAGTGTTTTGCATTTAAAATGGATAGTTTGATATGGGAATTGTTGAATGTGTTGGCTTATAATATGAGAGACAAACTGGTAAACTAATGATGTGCCTGTATTTGGCTTTTTCTATTTAACACTTTTTAATGCCTAGTAGCTTTCAGTTACAGTGGAGCAGGTGAGAGACAGCACCACAGAAAGAAGTAAGCTAAAATAATAAACCAAAGATATTATAAGAAGAGCTTTGAGTATGATTTAAGAAATAGCTTTTTTTCCCCTTGAATATTAATTTTTGAGTTTTAGCATATGTCAACTATTTTATGTTTTTAATCATATCTCTCAACTACTTCAATGATCATTCTCTAGGGAACTGAAGTTTTAGAAGAGAAACTTAGAAATTGTATTAAATGTATTCAGCATAAAATCTTCTAACCTGATTAGCTTTTTTGACTGTGATGACTCACATCTCACTTGATAGAGGGCTTAGTGCTTTGGGTTCTGTCTGCTGAAGGAGCCTGATTCCTAATGCCTGTGCCCCATCTAAGAAATTGTGTGTTAAATATGCATCAATCTCTCTTAGTGATCAAGGGAGAGTGAAGGCTTTTCTTTTCTCTTCTATTTTGTATGGGTAAAGGCCTACTTGGATTTATGGTAGTGCTAGGGAGAAAGGAGAGATGCACAGCCTGTTTAGCTGGAAACCATGTTGAGATAGAGACTGTGTTAGTGAAAGAGTGAAGAATCACATTTAAAGTAGTTGTAGAAGGAGAGGAGAATTCTGGTGTGAATCTATCAGTTCTTATGCTGATTTGAGCCTCTCTTATGGCGATTGGAATCATTAATGCCAGAAAAGATCTGTAAGATCATTGAATCCAATCACTAACCTAACACTGCCAGGTCCATCACTAAGCCATGTCCCTAACTGCCACATCTACATGTTTTTTGAATGATACAAGGACAGTGATTCCACCACTTCCATGGGGAGCCTGTTCCAATACTTGACTTCACTTTCAGTGAAAAAATTTTTCCTAATATCCCACCTAAACCTACCTGGTGCAACTTGAGCCTGTTTCCTCTCATCCTCTTCCTTCTTAATTGGGTGAAGAGACCAACCCCACTTGGCTACCACCTCCTTTCAGGTAGTTGTGGAGAGCGATAAGGTCTTTCCCGAGTCCCCTTTTCTCCCAGCTAAACACCTCCAGCTTCCTCAGCTGCTCCTCAACAGACTTGTGCTCCAAACCAGCTCAGTTGTCATTCTCTGGGCTTGTTTCAGCACTGCAATGCCTTTTTTGCAGTGAGGGGCCCAGAACTGGACACAGCACTCGAGGTGTGGCCTCACCAGTGCTGAGTACAGGGGAACAATCACTGTCCTGGTCCTGCTGGACACAAAATTCCTGATACAAACCAGGACGCATATTTTGAAGCACTGCTCTTACCTGCCTTTAATTCTGTGTATGGACTTTCAGTAATTTAGTCCATTTCAGGTGCAAGTTGTTACTCTTCATTACTTGGGTTTTCAAGGATAAAGAATAAGAAGTTAAACTCACAGAAACAGAATGTGCTTCAACTCTCCAATTCTCCTCTCTCTCTGGCAGTAAATGTAAAACAAATGATTAGTTACACTCTACTGTAGTTTAGTTGAGACCTTATGGTCAGTGCCAAAGTACTTTGTCTTAATTTAGACCTTGAGCATATAAGCACTTGAGTATGTATCCAGAATTACTCATATGAGTGAAGCTATTGACTTCAAAGTTATTGACTAGCATATGAATCAAGTCCAGCTTTGTAAGGTTAAAGGTCTGGAGCCATTATTTCTTGACTATACAAAAAATGGAGGCTAAGCAAGCTGTGGCTTTTGTACTATTGGCAAATTGTTCTCACAGATAAAGATCTATAATGAAAATAGTGTTCAGTATTGTTATTCTGGAGATGTCAGAAACAGACAAATAAAGATACTGTCACATTCCAGAGATCTGGCTCAGGGTGTTCAAGTTATTGCATACAGCATGATTTTTTTTTTAGTCTGCTTCTGAAGGTTTTTCTCTGCAGGGCTGGTGGTGTGGAGATTGATCCAAACTCAGCCAAAACAAGTAGAAAGGACTTTTCCTCCTCACTTTTTTTTTTTTAATAATGATTGTCTTCTGGGAATATGCCATGGTTCTCGGAACCTCTGTAGAAGCAATAGATATCTGGATTTCTTCTGAGTAGACTAAGTAACATGTAGTCACGTACAATACGACTAACTCAGTCCTGCTGAAAGCCCACTTCAATATGGGATTTAAATGCTGTCTAGAACTATGTGTCACAAGCCTTGGGTAAAAACCCCTTAATTCCATCTATAAAAAGCCTGCCTTTTAAAGAATAAATCGCAGCAACATGTGCTGAAAGTTATCCAAACTATTCATCTCTGTGTGACTAATAGATTCCATTGCTATCAAGATCCACTGCCAAGATGACCAAAATTTCTGGTTGTGAGATCTTCTTCATGAGACAACAGCTAACTATAAAAAAACCAAACAAACTAACACCAAAAACAAACAGCAAAACTAACAAACAAAAAAACCCTGCCCTGAAATCCCCCAAAACATTCATGCCCCGCCCCCAACCAACCAAAATAAAGCCACAAAGAACATTCACAACTCCCACTCCCTTCTGGGTGAAACACTACTTATTTGATAAAAGAGCTATTTTTTTTCTCCCTATCATGAACAAGGTCAAGATATGGTTTGACTTGAGAACCTGGGCAAGGGAAGTAGTGTCTAGTGGTACCTCATGGGAAGAATATCACTCTAATTCTACAGTTTTTGCCAAGGACTCAGAAGTTCAAGAGGGTGACGCTCCCATGCACTTAGCATTGTTTGCCTTTTTTTTGCTTGGCTGTTTTTTTTTTTTTGTTTTTCTAGAATTAATAAAGGATATAGAGCTGCAATGTCCCTTCTGACATGAAAAGGAGGCTGTTTTGGGGTATTGTCTCCTCAGCAGGCAGATGTCTTAGTGTCCTTTGTGAGGCACTCTGCCATGAAGAAGTTCTACTGCAGGTGGGGCCATTGCTGGAACAGGCAGAGCTCTGACACTGGGATGAGGCTGTTCCTTTCCTATCTGCTGTCTGCTGGAACCCAGTGTCTGCTGCTGCTGGTCTGAAGCTGTGTGTAGGCTCATGGAGAAGGAGAGCTGTGGTTTGCACTGCAAATCTGCAATACAGGAGCAGTGTAACTGATCTCAGCCTGTCCAGTGGCGACAGATGTTGCTCTGCACTGTTTCTGATGAATATAAATGTAGCTTCTGAAGATTCAGAAATTTGATGGCCTTCTTGCATCTAGGGGGAAGCTCTAGTGTTTGCTCCTTATAATGGTTGATACCTTGCAAGCTGTTGCTCTTGAGTTTCAGTCATAATCTAACCCTTTTGACTCCTCATAGGAATTATTCTGAATATTCTGACATCCTTCTCTCTGAGACCTGCTCAAGTAGATGCACTGCGTGAAATGTGTATACCTTCTACAAGCAGAAGGACTGTCAATAGTTCTTCTGGGACCTGCAAGAAGCTCTGTGGGTGTCTTGGTTCTGAATCATGTTTTATCCTTCTAGCCTCCTAGAAACTGTGCATGAATCTTTTTACTTCAAGGTAAGACTTCTACTAGAGGCCATGCAAAAATAGATTCCTTCTTAAGGAAGACAGATAAGTCTTTGCAGAGGTTACCTGTGTGTTTCAGCACAGTAGCATTGAGATGATAGTGCTGATGAACACAACAACCTAATTCAAAGCTGTATTATCACTAATACTATCCTTATGTTACTTGCTTTTAACAGGGCCAAAACCTTGTAGAAGGGGAAGCAGTACTGGCAAGAATCCAGAATTAAGAATACTGGCTAATATAAAATAAATAACATCAAACTCTGTTGTTATTTCATTGTAAGCATAGAGCTTGGAATAGACAATCAGAGGTGTAAATTAGCAGCAGCTGATATAAGCTGATATTTTGGGCTGAAATGCAGCCCAAAATAAAAAGATACTTGACTAAGCTAAGGATCTGTATTTTTCCCAGGTTTGTTTGCTGCTTACTTTCAATAAAAGCTTGTTTAAACTTCACTGGATCCTTTGTAGAACAACATTGTAACCTTGATTCTCTTGTGAATATTCTTGATATTGCTGGTATTGTCACTGGGTAGTCCCTGGTTCTCAGCACTTCCACTGTGTAACATGGCTAAAACTGGAAATAAAGGAGGCTTTTTGGCTGACCCAGTCAGCTTTGGATAATTAAAAAAAAGGGGATGTGGGTCTTCACCATTCAAGTTGGGATCTCTGGAAAACTGTTTTCAGTGACTAATTAGGTCCTCAAGACACCAGAGTCATCAGCAACAATCTCACTTCTAGACTTCATTAAAACCTTGTGGCCATGACTTATTAGACAGTGCTAAAGAAGCCTGGTGTGTGTATATCCAGAGGGATGGTGTTACCCTTCTGAGCTCTGAGTTCTTCCCAGTTTCCATGAAGCAAGGAAGATGCTGAGAACAAGAGAGGTATAAGACTGGATCAGAGAGGTAAAAGGCTTTCTGATATATTTGTGTGGAGCAATCTAGGTGTGGACTTGCATAAACACAAGGCAGCTGAGGGACCTGACAAAGGCTCTTTTGTCATGGTTTGAGGACTGACTCAAACTGGAATTATAGCTGGGATCTCTGTACAGCAATGCATTTTGTGTAAGCAAATCACTTGTACCCTCATGGAGCATGGCTCCTGTGCGCAGTTCTTTTCTTCTCAGTTCAAAGTATTGCTCAGTGACCAGGTTAAGGAGCCTTCAGTGCAAAGCCCCATGACCGAATTTACATTTGTGATAAGATGTGGTCTCACAGGAGTAAATGTTGTCCTGTATCCAGGGAGTTTTCTCAAAGGGAAGAACAGAAAAGGCAGATGAGCAACTAGATAAATTACAAAGAAAGGCACAAACAATTTTTGGTGAAAAGAGCTTGGTCTTTTGGTGGCATAGGCTTGTACTTGGAACACACAAGCTATTTTCTAAGAATCCAGCTAATAAATGTAATGAAGAAACACAGCATGTGATATCTGTGAATGTTAAAACCAACACCGAGAAAGTATAATTGGACTTCTGCTGCAGTTAGCTGAGGGTGGAACTATTCCAGTCGGGCAGCTTCTCTTGGATATTGCCCAGGTGCGAACAATGTCATAATATCACCTGACCAGCACAACCAGCTCTGAGCAGTTGCCACCAATTTATGGAGAGGAAGAGGGAGCAAAGGCTTCCTGAGTGACTGGAAGGATAAGACAATGTATGTGTGTGAAATTACTCTGGATAAGATTCTTAAATGCTTCCTGCTAACATATGGGAAGTTCACGGTCTAGTTCTCTGGCCTTCTTGTGGTTTAGTGATGCAGTATAATTGTTGTCCTTCAGTCAAGGAATCAAAGTATATGTTGACTTCCCCAAGCACAAACAGGCACTCTTGTGGGTAGAAATGAACTCACGTCTTCTGTTCACAAGACAGCCTCCTTTCTCTCCTGTCTAGTCTTGCCCGCCTAAACAATTGCAGGGTCATTTGCAGGAAGCAAGAAAAGGGACAGTGATCAATATGAGTGGTTTTAATAATCTGCTGGTTTTCTTCCCTGATTTGCTAGATAAATCTCTCTAATACAAGAGTAAAACTCCAAGAGCATCTTCCTAATGGTAATACCTTCTTCTAAGGGGCTGGACTGAGCTTTGTGACCCAGTGACTTCCTCAGGGATGAGGGGAGGAAAATGTGTGTGAACTGATCTGTTCAGATGTGTTCTCCTACAGCTGTTCTGAAATGATGTTTTTCTGATCTCATTTCCTTGCTTCTTCAGCTCCCCTTCCCCTTTAGCCCTCCAGCTGTGTGAATAGTTCCAATCACTAAAGTGATGGGCGGGGAGACAAGGAGGAGATGGCTGCATACTATTTCTTGTATTTGAGTGTATGCCTGTAGAAATACTAATCACAACACTGACCTTTCATCGGGAAGTAAGTTGGCTCAGTCTCATCCAGCTGCAAAGTGATTATCCAAACAATACTCTTGTTGTGAATCCCAGAGTTTTTTGTACATCATGGCTTTCCCACTTCCCTTACCCCCATGGCATGAGTAGGGGTATATACTCCCTTCCTAAAACTCTTTTTTCTGTATTATGTGTGGGGGTTTCATTTTTTTGTTTGGTTTGTGTTTGGTTTGGTTTTTTTCCCTCTGTGCAACTCACAGGTTGCAAACTGGAACAACTTCATATTAACACCGCTGCCAGGACTGAGTTGCTGCAAATGTCTTGAGAGTTCCTGGTGGCATTTTCGGCCAGGTGTCCTCATAGGAACACACAGGAATGTCAGCCCTTTCAGCTAATCTCTGGTTTCTCTAAGGAAAATGAAAAATCAGTGACAAAAAGTGTATCTCTAACGTGCATGGTAGGATTGTCTGAAACCAATATGTGTGTTGTAAACTGTGGATGTTCATTTCTGTTTATCTGACTCATTGCAGGACATCATTCCCACAGGATGCAGTACAGGCTAAGAGTTTACTGGGCATGAAAGGAAACTGGTCCAGTTAATGACAAAGAAATCCACAAAAGTATGATAAATGCACTGAAATATCTGAGTTCCCAAGCTGAAGAGGTGAAGGCAGTAGGAAACTGGGAATTCTGGGGAAATGCACTGCCCTTGCTCTTCCCTAGGCATTTGACAGTGGCTTTAGGTGAAGGGAGCATATTTAGAACAGATGGACCCTTGGTCTAAGTGCTTAATGTTTAAATAACTGGTAAAATAGTTCAAGTATAGCCTCTACTATCTGAACAGTGTTACTGTCTCTTGAGATTTTTCTCTTAAAACACTGAATGACCAGCTAGGATGTCATATGCTTTGGGACTTGGGGCTTTGGTGAGAGTAGCTGTGTCTGTTTCTCTTGAAAATAATGCAGAACAATGAGTTCTGTCTCCTATTTCTTCTTAAAACCAGCTTGTTCCCTTAAAATTGCCCTTCCTTTTCCAGGAAGGACTGCACTCTGAAGAGAGGCGGGGAGGTAGCAGCCAGGGGATTGCTTTTACAAAGGGGTGCTGCCAGGATGTTCAGCATGACTCAGAACCTGCAGGGTAATTACTCAAAGAACTGTTACTCAAGAGTGTGGTAAAGATGAAGGCTGGAAGCTGGTCACTGCACGTACCAGGAGAAAGGTTCATCCTCCTCAGAATTTGACAGGTAGGACCAGCACCTTCTACAACAGGTATGAGGCTCTGGCACTAAAAGGCCAGACAACTGATGAGGTGGGCAAAGGTCCTTCTGGAGGAGTGGGGCCTCCTAAAACAACATCACCTATACCCTGCATCAAGACCTTCTCTGTTAAGAGGAAAAGAAGGGTAGTTGTAATAGGAGACTTCCTTCTAAGGGGAATGGAGGGCTCAACATGCAGAGCAGACTCAAACCTGTTTCTCAGGGGCCCATGTATAGGACATTACTGGAAAAATCTCCTATTGGTTGCTCAAACTGTCAGTGATGAAATAACAAAAAGAATTCTAAGCATAATCAAAAGAAACTTCAGGGCCCTGGGACAATTGGTAGAGGGATCAGGAGCACAGGAGTTGATTTCCTTGATTCTTCTGGTAACAAGAAATAATATTGATAAGAATAGGCAGACCCATCAGGTCAATGAGTGGCTCCAAGGTTGGTGTAATCAGAAAAATTTTGAGTTTTTTGACCTTGGGATGATCTACTCAACACCTGGTCTACTGACACCTGATGGGATGCACCTGTCTCAGAGAGGGCAAAAGAGTTCTAGCACAGGAGGTAGCGGGGCTCATTGACAGAGCTTTAAACTACCTTTGAAGAGGGAACAGACAAAACCAGGCTCGCCAGTGATGAGCAACAGGATGGTGTGCCAAAACTTGAAAAAATGAGCACTTATGGGATGCCTCAATCTGCCTCATGAGGTGTTGGCTGCAATGTACCATACCTGAAATGTTTTCTACACTAATGCACACAGCTTGAGGAACAAACAAAAGGAGCTCCAAGCTTTGGCCCAGTCCCAGAGATTTGACATCATTGGCATAAGTGAAATCTGGGGGATGAGTCTCGAGTGCCCTGTTGGATGGTTACAGGCTCTTCAGGAGAGATAGGCAGGGCAGAAGAGGCAAAGGGGTGGCACTGTACGTGACAGAAGGTTAGAATGTATGGAGCTCACAGTTGGCAATAGCACAGTTGAGAGCCTCTAGGTAAGAATCAAGGGATGAACAAGTAATATGGATGTCATTGTAGGAGTCTACTATAGACCTCCTAGCCAGGACACTGAGGAATTATTCTTTGAGGAACTAAGGGATCCTTCCAACTCAACTGCCCTTGTCCTTATGGGGGACTTCAACTTGCCAGAAGTAAACTAGGAGCATCAGACAGCTGTTACAACCTGGGCCAGAAGATTCCTAAAAAAACTGCATGATGACTTTATGGAACAGGTCCTATGGGAGCTGACTTGGAAAAATGCCCTCCTTGATCTGCTGCTTGTCAACAGAGCAGATTCATGAGAGAAGTGGAGACTGGTGACTGTCTTGGCCACAGTGACCATGAAGCAATTGAGCTTAAAATCTCTGTTGAGAGGAGGAAAAGTGCCAGCAAAATCTCAACTCTGGACATCAGGAGAGCAGAATTTAGGCTGCTCAGGGAATTAGTAAGTAAGGTCCCCTGGGAAAACGTTTTTGCAGGTGCTGGGTTCCATCAGTGCTAGTCATTTTTTAAACATCACCTCCTAAGGGGACAGGAACAGGCAATTCCCAAAAGTTGGAAGTCAAGCAGGCAAGATAAAAGCCCAGCTTGGCTGAGCAGGGATCTTGTCTTGGAAATAAAGGCAATAAAAGAAGGTGTATGCTCAGTGCAAGCAGGGTCAAGTGACATGGGAATAATACAGAGATGTTACTTGCTGCTGTAAGGAGAAAATTTGTGCAGCCAAAGCTCAACTAGAATTGTGGCTGCAAGAAATGTGGGGGGAAATAAAAAGAGTTTTTTCAAATGTCTTAATGGCAATATGTAGTATAAAAATATCATCAACCCAATCCAGGATGAGGATGGTCACCTCACAAACAGGGTCAGAGACAAGGCAAAGGTGTTTAATGCTTTCTTTGCCTCTGTCTTCAACATGGATGATGGACCAAGGGGGCCTCAGTGCCCTCAGCTGGAGGACCATGACTGCGAGAATGATCAACTCCCAGTCAACCCCGAGATTGTGTGGGGTCTGCTGCTCCAGCTGGATCCCTACAAACTTATGGAGCCTGATGGGATTCATCCCAGAATCCTCAAAGAGCTAGCTGATGTCATCACAAAACGTCTTGATGATGTCCAGCCCACAGCCGGATGAACACATCCTGGGCTGGGTGAGCAGTTGGTTTATGGGTCAAGCACAGAGGGTAACAGTGAATGGGGGAGTATCAGACTGGTGACCTGTCACTAGTGGGGTTCCACAGGGCTCCAGCTTGGGCCCTGTGCTCCTCAACATCTTCATAAATGACTTGGATACAGGACTGGAAGGGATACTAAGCAAGTTTGCAGATGACACAAAATGGGGAGAAGCTGTTGACTTCCTCAAAGGCAGGGAGGCCCTGTGGAGAGAGAGACCTTTCACCTTTTAAGTGCCTAATAATTGTTTGCTTTAGTGAGCTGAAAATAGTACAAGGCTAAAAAATACTTGCTTGGTTCAATAATTGGATTGTGGATTTGTTATTTTTGTTGTTGCTTGGTTGTTTTTGTTTGTTGTGGTTCTTTGTTTTTTTTCTGTTTAAATAGCAAAACTTCATGGTACAGGTAGCAAACTACTGTAGGAAAGTAGAAGAAAACTGTAAAATACAGATTTGTATACCTAAAGGGGAAAATACTCTAACATTTTCAAGGGCTCTTAAAAGCGAATGAGAATGTGTTTAATTTGATAGGTTGATCTGACTCTCAACTCCAGTGGCCAATTCCTAAATGTCATTGGGAACTGAAGGGGCTTGAGTAGAATAGTTGCTCTTAAACTTTTTACCCCAAACACTCTTTTGAGTAAAGCTGAACTGATGTATAAGCCTCCAAGGAGCCAAGAGAATCACTGAATAAAAACGGAAATGAGACTTCTGGGCTTAGCACAGTAGAAATAAACATAGTAAGGATTTCTGCATCTCTCTTGAGTTCCTACCTTTCTTGGAGTAAAACACTGGTGTTCTGTCACAGGCTGCAGCCTACATACCTATGATGCAATGGAAAGGAGAGAAGAAATTGTGAAAGGAAACTGGACAGTATGAAGAATGAGACTGTACGAAAGTTTCTATAAATTTTCTTGATGTCTGAATAAAAATTGAGGAGAAGAGGATATCTCTTGTCTAAGGGCAGGCTGCTCTACAAACTGGTTAAACTGCTTCCTGCTTGGTAACTTATTACAGTAAAGCCCAAAGGCTTTGAAAGAAAACGATGAATTTTCAGGGGATTTTATAGCCTTTCACAAAATAAATGAAAGTATAGTATTGTATTCCTTTGTTTCTCTGCCCTTCTGTTCAAGAATGTCACTTAAACCACACATGATGAGGTCTGATCCCTTTCCTTTTCAAGTTCAGCTGAGAAGAAACCTAAACAATAGGCCTCAAATTAGAGGGCTAATGTATATGCCAGGATGGTATACTTGGTATCTTACTAAAAATGAAGTGGTTTGTTGTTTTAGTTTTGTAACTAGAACATAGCTTTATGTCAAAGGGCATCTCTGAATATTTGTTTGGCTAGAAGACTGATGGGGATGGGGGAAGCAGAGATGTAGTCCTCTAAGGGCAATTTTCCATAATGATTTATACAGCTCCAAAGACTGTTTGGAATATTTAGAAACTGAGTTTATTCCTCCCAACATTTTTTTTTTTTGTAATTATGTATTCAATATAAATCACTAATAGTTTGGACTTATCTATTTTGGGTGAAAAACAATTGCTGACCCATTTCTTTGCTATATTTACCCTGTGCTGCTTTATAGCGTACTTTAGAAAATGTAACTGATTCCTTTCCATACAGGGAAGCTGACTGCTGGGAGAGGTGAACAAATGAAATTTGCAGCTCTGATTTCTGTTCTTCAGAACTGCTGCGTCTCATGAGCTATTTATCAGAATCATGGAATGATTTGGGTTGAAAGGGACCTTTAAGATCGTCTTGTTCGAAGCCTTCTGACACAGGCAGAGACACCTTCCACTAGATCAGGTTGCTCAAAGGCCCATCCAACCTGGCCTTGAGCACTTCCAGGCATGGGGCATCCACCCTCTCTAGGCTTCTTTTTGGTGTTTGAGATGGTCCAGGAACTCCTTGCTCATCCATGTGGGCCTCCTGGCATTTTTGGCCAACTTGCTCTTTTCTGGGATGCATCACTCCTGAGTGTGGAGGAGGTGACCCTTGAATGTCAGCCAGCTCCCTTGGGTTGTCTTTCCCCAAGAGCTTTATCCCATGGAACTCTACCCTAAAGATCCCTGAAAAGGCCAAAGTCTGCTTTCCCAAAATCCAGGGTAGAGATCTTGCTTTTAGGCCAAAGTAATTTTTTTGTTTGTTTGTTTTTAAGAGTTGAGCAGGTTATTGTCTTTTCATAAAACTTAAACCAAAACACATCCCTGTTTTTCATGGGGATAAATCTGAGACCTTATCAAGCAGAAGAGGAGTTCATTTTGGTGTGAGAATGGCACCTCATACATAACTAGAGGAATGGAGTTAAGCAGAGGTTTCTTGACAGGTTTTCATTGTTGCGGTGTTGTGATTTCTTAAATATTTTGAGCTAGTTAATCAGAACTGGAGATGTAAAAATGAAGAAGTGGGTGCTAATAAATGAGACCTCTAAGACTACAAAACTGATAGTAACTCTGTTTCTCATATATTTATTTACATGCTGTTTTTTTTTTTTTGTTTTGTTTTGTTTTTTTTTTCCCCTTCCCTTTTCTTTTCTCTCCTCTTTCCCTCTTTTTCTCTTCTCCCCTTTTACCCTCCAGCTTCCTGCACTCAAATCCAGGGACATACCCTTTCCCTATAGACCCTTTCAAAACATTGTGATTCTGAAGCAAACCATTCCTGGGCAGTAGCCTCAGGCGAGCTAATCAGAATGTTCCTGGACAATAGCCACCAGCGAGCCAGGTTCAGCACATTCCAACCTTAGCAATACTAGAACAGAAGCAGTCCCATACTCACCTCACCCGGGCAGGGTGGGCACACAGATGAGGTGTCCCCGCATCCACCCGGGGCTTGGGTAACTCCCACGTTCTCAGCCCAGCTTAAGCTCTCCGGCAGCCGG
>VZRE01010883.1:136144-240848 GCA_013396775.1 Cephalopterus ornatus
GATGAAGGACTACCGCCTCCCTAAGATTGTGCTCTATGGTGAACTTGCCACTGGCTGCCGCAAGAGAGGAGCCCCGAAGAAGAGATATAAGGACTCCCTGAAACAACATCTCAGCCTTGGCCATATCGATCACCATCACTGGTCTGCTCTGGCCTCCAATCGGGAGGCCTGGAGACACACTATTCACAATGCTGCAATATCTTTTGAAAATACACGCAGGATCACTCTTGAGGAGAAAAGGCAACGCAGAAAGAACCGTGTCCTTTCAGTACCACCTGGGGAGTCATTCTGCTGTGCCTTTTGCAACCGGACGTGTCTATCTCGCATTGGCCTTTTTAGCCATCAGCGCGCTTGTAGCAAGCGTGGGTAGAGTCCTTCACAAATCTCCGTTCGCGAAGCCTAGCCATGATGATGATGATGATTTACATGCTGTGCTGTTTTATCTCAAAACTGAATTCCATCAGATCAAAAGGCAGATTTCCTCGGTTTGCAGCATTTTTTGTTCATTAGTTTTGGTATGTCTTAGTATTTATGAAGATGACAATGCCAGTAGGAACATTACATTACGAAGGTAATTCTGAAAAGGTCAGCAGGTCTGACATGCAATTTGTCTTGTTCAATTAGGCTTTATATTGATGTCCTGTCTGTCTAACCAAGATGGTAATCACTTCAAATATAAATGATGTGTGGGCAATTATTGTATGTTTTTTGTTTGAAAAACAATTAGAACCCTAAACAGCTCCAATGACAAAGCTAATAAACATTTAAACTACAGTATGTGATTTTGTGTTGGCTTTGATCATTAGCTCTTGTAGTCTACTTGATTTAAGAATTTAATAGACAAAAGAAGTGTCCAGCTGTGACATCTGTAAATAAGTTAAGAAATACTGTCTGGTTTTCATTACTTATCTGAATGAATATGTATCCAGAACTAACCAGAAATGCATGAGGCATACTCACTACATCTTCCTTAATCTAATGCCTGTTGCTATGATTTAGCATCATATTCCAAAAGTAAAAATATATTGACCTGTATAATCCTTTAAAATGCTTGCTCTGCATATTTAGTACAAGTCTGATGCTGTTCAGTGGAATATAAAGAGCAGCTGTCTACACTGATTTGCTAGAAGAAATGAATGAAGGATAAGCGTCTTAAGTTTAAATAGAATAGGTGTAAGCAGCAAAAAATTCAGGAGAATTAGAATTTCAAATCCAATCCATTTCAATTATCTATCATGGCTTGCCAGTATCCAAGGATTTTCTTTGTTTGCTTCAACTTTGTGTTCCAAAAATTCTGAAATTAAATTGGAAATTATGAGAAAGATCACGTCCCGCCCTTTCTTGTGTAGTCACAGCAACCTGTCTGATTATTTCATGGAATGGTCTTTCTTCATCTTAATGAAACAGGAATACTCATTTATAATTCTACAGCACAAAGGGACATTGCAGAAATTTGAGTCAGTTGGAATAAAGCTTATGAAATTATATTTCTTGCTAGTCCTAATGTGACTAAGAAACTTAATAGATTAGTATTTGGAACAAACAACTGTCCTTCTTAAATCTTTCAAATCATACTTAAAACTAGTTAGTGTTTGGACCTCCTTTTATGGACTATTACTTCTACAATGTCTCTGAAAGTTTGTCTTAATCCTTTCTTAACACTCTTTTGGAGTCTTTTCTCTTTTCACTGAATGAAATATTGATATTATTTATCAGGTGGCAGAAATGCACGTTTGCTCTAAATTATTTTGTGTTTCCATAATAGTGATTCAAGTATTTAGGTATTTTTAAATGGCTTTAAGCATTGCCTTCTTCTACTAAAGCACTTTTAATCAGAACTTATTTACGTCTCTCTAATTTTACCCTTGAGCAGCAGGAAGCCTGGCTGCCAGACGGTGTTCTTTGTCTCTGATTGTGCAACCAGGTTTTTGGAGCATTAGGCAAGAGAAAAATAATGTCCTCTCAGAGAAGAGACATTCTAGTCTCACCTGTCGGTGTCTAAGATGGGATTGTGTCCCTGACAACACAGTGGTTCTTTCCTTGTTTTTCTTGGAAATATTGAAGCCTTAGTAATTCTTAGATGAGGCTAAAAAGGAGCTTCTTCTCTCAATGGAAAATGTAGGAATTCACTTTTCCTTTATATTGTATAAGGAACTAAGAACGAGACTATTTGCTTGTACATTAAGTGGTCCTGAAATATAGGGATATATTCTGCATCCCTCTGTAACTGCAAAGGGTGCAATGCTGTTCAGGAGATGCTAGTTCTGTTCCTGCTGCCCATAAGCTTTGCAACATTAGGTAGAACTTCTTAAATGTTATGGATGTCTCAGCACTAATTGCCTAAGTAGAAGTGCTGAAAAAGTGTCCCTCTGAAGACAAAATGGCACATCAAAAGGTAAAGAATGTTCTTTAAAACTCCTGTTATGTTTTTCTGTGCTGGGCTTTACTTTAGGAATCAAATTAAACAGGTGAGGTTGAGTGTTCAAACACTTCCAAGATCCACTTGTGAAGTAGAAAGTAGGAGTAATTTGTGAACTCTGGGGGTCTTGCTGCTCTGCAAGCATGTCAGAACTTTGAGTAGATCAGAAAGGAACTGTAAAAATGTTCCAGTGACTGGAAAAAGTGGTCTTGTGGGAAATACCAGGGAGTTGTCTATGGTTATAACCAGTCTTGGAAAACAACCCAGGTATAACTGCCTTTATGTAGTGAATACATCTGGGGCTAAAGGCCTCTTACTGTAGGAAAGCAAAACTTTAACTAGAACTGATGCTTGGCAAGCTGATCCAAGGCAAGATTGGTATATCTAAACAAAAAGAAGTCTTGTACCCTCTCCCTCTCTCAAAATGACTAAGATTATTCCAAAGGCTAAAATAATAAACATTAAAAGCCCTTTTGGAAGAGATAAATGAGAAACTTATTTTAACTCTAGTGATTGGCTTTTACTGACTCTGGCATCGTGAAGGAGAAAGACTGTAAGACTTATATTAATAAGCAAACTACAAATGTAACTAAAACCAATAGGTATCTGAATGGTCTTTGTTTTCTACCGCATCAGTTGATCACACTTGAAACATAAGCCAATTGTGAAAAACATATTTGAGGACTTTTTTCATCTACCCAAATGTTTTAAAGTATTTTAAAGTATATTTAAAGTATGCATCTATTTTAGTGGCATGAAGAGTCCACTGATTTTTGGCTTATAAGGCAGAAGAAATATCCACTCTTCCTGAGGTGTAATTCTTTTGAATTGAAAATTTCCATTCACCTAGCTTTAATTGCACATCCTGATGGAAAAATTCACATGGTTCTAGGTATCCTGAGCATATTAGAGAAGCTTTAGTGAAGGCCAGGTGCCTGTCATTAGTCTGTCCCTCTGTGCTAAAAAAATCACGCCATGGAAACATATATGGAATATATGAACTCCTGAAAGTCTTGGGAGACTGATCAGTTTTGAACAGGCCCTGGGAGGCCTGTTCTTTGAGAAGATCCCTGTTTCACCTACAAAACAGGGCTTGTTTTTTCTCTAGTTTACTGCCAAATGTGTCAGCGCAACAGCTGACTTGTGCAAGCCTTTTAGAAAATTAACTGTCTCTGTATTCATTCCCTCCACACCAGACCATATGTTGTTGGCCACTCTCCGGCGTGCTACATGAACTGAGACCCATGCAGGAGGGCAGCTTGGTTTTCAGGTGGATTTTTTTGGCATGTTTTGTGATAGGGGGTGGGAGAAACTTGGCACCATTATGCATCCCAGCAAAGATAAAGCTTCCAGATTCTCTGCAGGACAATCTGGTGTGGGTTTTCTCTGGGAATCACACATTTTATACTTGAGATGATTTTGAGGGGGGATAAATAACAGTGTATTTTGAAAGGAGACTGTTGTGATGGAGGGAAGGATACAGGACACCCTTGATTTGGGGTGCGTTGCTCCTGTCTCAGGGAGGCCAGAGCATGGCTCCACCAACCTATCTCCTCCTCAGAGTCCGATACTTCTCAACCTTTCCAGCTTCTCTCCTAGCTCCTCCACCAGGCTGAACAGATCATCCACCTGGTTGCACCTCAACAGCTGTTGTCTCTGCTGCCATCCAATACCAGCACCAGGCTCTGGCACTCCCTGCAGCCTGAGATCTGGGTGGCTGAAGGTCCCTCTGTGCTGCCACAGCCTTTCTGATACGTGCAGAGGACGTGGCTTTCAGTCAAGTGGATTCTGTGGTTAAGCTATGCCCAACAGGGTGATGGCCACCAACTGAGTGCACCCCTTGAGCTGGTGGGTTACTGCACCCTGGTGAGGAGTCAGAGCTGCCTCTAAGGCAGGGCTGCAGATCTTCCCACTCGGAGGGCTGGGGTGCTAATTTTGAGGTCTCTCCAGTTTGGGAAAGCTCACCACAGCCCATGGGAATGCTGAGATGTGGGCCCTGGCATTATCTCTCCAGCTCTGTCATTTGCATTCCAGGGGCAGATTGTCTGCTTGAAACAGGAGGTGCAAGATGTTTTCCACTTGCACCAGGAACACAATTGGCATTTGGCTTGATGGTCAGAGCCTGCAGGCCCAAGTCCTGCCCCAGCAGAAGGAATGCAAGAGAAAAAGAGGGAGGAGGAATTTTTTTCTCTTCCTGGGACACGTAGATCTTTTCAAGAAAACCAGAAGTCAGACCACCTGGTGATGATGGTGGGTCAGAACCCACTGAGCTGGAAGGTGCAGATGAAGGTTTGGGCTTGCTGGCCCGGTGATACAACTCTGGTAATTGTGGATTAAAACATCACACTAGTTGGAATTTTCTGTGGAAATTCCAGCAAAACTGACCACATTTCAGCCTTAGTTTAATGGAAATCATATCTTAGAGGCATGTGCATTTGATGAGGTCTGTAGTGAAAATGATAGTAAATGTCTGACATTCAATCGTTGGTGAAAGTAGTTCTATCATTAAGTTTTTAATTCATTTAGCCATTGACAAAGATATCACAGTATCTTAGCATTCTGTTGGATCAGCTGTGCTAGGAATGTGCACCCTGAGCTAAAGGCAGAATTTGAAAACCTGTTGAGAAAATTTTGGCAAAGGAGTCCCTCTGCACCTTGTGTGTCTGACAGCACACCTCTTAGCAGGTATGGCACGTCACGCCTGCTGTGTGATGGCTTATGCCAAGGGGTGTAATGACTGCTGTTATCATTTATTGCAAGGGTTACCCAGGTAGGAAGGCTCCTTGAATTTAACAACCATCCAAAAATTTCCACGACAAAAAAAATCAGCTCTAGTATAGAAAGAGCAGTAACAATACATAAGCCTTACTTATAGCTGATATTGGGCAGCAGTTTAATGCAATGGCAGTCCTCAAGCTGTAGTAAAATAATAAAGGAAAAGTGGAAAAAAATCATGAACCTGGTCCATATGGGCTATGTAGTTGATATGTATAAAATTTCTATGCTACTGACAATAAACACCTCCAGGATTAATAGTCAAAACCTTTGTATTACCTGTAACTCAAGTTATGACAATTCAAAACCTTCTGACAGTTCAATTACCTCAGCCATGAGTCAGGCTGGACTCATGGATGATGCTCCTGGGGAATCTGTGCTGCAGTGATGAACTTCAGAGGCAGTTTTTCTGTTTGTCTGGTTTTGCCTACAACAATGACTGTGATTCTCGTGACGAATAACGGTGTGAACAGTCTTCTCTACTGTTAGAGACCTGAGGTCAGTGGCCCAAATTTATATAGGAAACACTTGAAGGACTGCTTAGACTAGAGCTCTCCAAATTGATATTCAATTTTTATCATTACCATGGTGTGACACTTAAATTTTTCATCAGATTAGAAACCAAGAGAAGAGGCTAATTGTTGGTATTTTCATGATTTGCTCTTTCTACTTACACCATGGACTCTTAAAAGTGATGCTTTCCATTAGACACTGCTTGTGTTATTTCTGTTAGTGATCTAATATACTTGGTAGTTTCAAGCTTTTAAAGTAGCAGCTGTTCTAGTTTTATCACTCCTTTTGTAAGAAAATATCTTGTATTGCATTGATATGATATGCAGGCCCTACCTAAATGGTGAAGCAGTTTAATTAAACTAATAAATCTGGTTTAATGTCCAGAATTGCACATGCATTTTCTAATTCTCAGTTTAAGTTGTTCTGCAAGAAGTAATTAATGGCTTCTGGAATGAAGCTTTTTTTGGCCAGAAAGACTAATTCTGCATCTTAATTGATAGGTTACTGCTTGGTGTACTGTCTTGTTGAGCAACAAGTTAGACACAGGTAATGCCTGTATTAATAAATAACACAGGCCCATGACACAGATCTGAGCACTGGGTCACAACCGTCAGCACCATTCACAGAACCACAGAATGGGTAAGGCACCACAGTGGGTCATCTTGTCCAACCTTTCTGCTCAAGCAGGGTCATCCTAGAGCACGTGGCACAGGATTACTTCAATTTGTAAGCATGATCTCTGTTAACCTCTGGGGCCTCTGCCAGCTCAGAGTGCCATCAGAAAACTTCTATATGTAAATCCCTTTCAGCGATAGTTTCAAGTATGAGTTCACAGATATGCAACCAGCAGCTATGGATGGGTGACAGTACAACTGAGGCACTACAGCTTTACAGGTGGACCTCTTGGACCAGGATGTACATTATACAGCTCAACGATGTACTTGAGATACGGGAAGAAAATCACTGATTTTGTTTATATCTGCATGCAGACTTCTACAACTCTCTCTTCTACCTAGTTCATGGCTACTGGGCCAGAAGAATACCCGTGTTCCATGACTCTATTCCATGAGAGCAGAAACTCTAAAAAGGAAACCATTTTGGATCCCGGAATGTTCACCGAAATGTTTGCATGATGAGCCAAGGAGAAAGACGATGTTCCGTTGGGTTGGTCCTGTCACCAGCACTGACTCTGCCACCTAAAATGGCAACAGAATCCTGAGCAGACCTGTAGGGAGACATGATTTCTGCGCTTGTTCTCCCTGACTGAAAGGATCCCCAGGGATTAACAGGGGGGAAGTAGCTCCTGGCTCCAGTTCTAGAACAGCTTCCAGGGAGCCATGGAGAAAGTACTGTTCATACTGGCACAGACCACCTGTGATGTGACCAAGTCCTTCTCAAAGAGAACTGGCTGTTCTGGGAGACAGAGCAGTTTGGTGAGGAATGTGGGTGTTGGCATCTGCTGAGCCATGAGCGGCTTGCCCAGCTGGGCAGCGTGGATGCACTTGGCCAGGTGGGGCTGAAGCTGCAGGCTGCTGAAACAGAAACTGAGAAGGAAGGAATACTTTCTTTTTGCTTACCTGTCCCCTTGCACACCTGGATGATATCTATTTAGATAATAGCTAAATATGCTTTTGTTTTCCCCTCCCTTGTGGTGATGAAATAGATCTTCAAAAGATTATTTGCAAGGAGAAGTTGTTAAAAGCTGTGTCAGAGCCTTTCAGTCGAGGAATTACAGAGACTACTGGTGGGGGCCTGGCAGGTGCTTGTGAAGGGGTAGCATGAGTAGAAAGGTGGTGGCAGGTTATACGTGAATAGAGAGGAGGGGATAAGAACGTAGACCTTTAGTTACAGCAGTGGTCAACACAACTCATGAGAAAGAAGAATTAACAGTATGAGCTGTCAGTATGAGTATGAGCTATTCCATGCATACAGCATTGTGGGAAGGCAAGGCACAGACAGAGGAGGGGCTCTATTTAGGGACGGAGCGGGTGAATGCTGATAAGTGCTTGTGAGGGTTTTGATGGAAATACACATCATCCAAATTGCCACCTCCAGCTCTGGAATTAGAAGAGGCAGATGAGTGCACATGGCCATCTGCGCCTGCGAGGCCAAGCAGTGTGTATGGGAACTGGAGGGCCCAGCCCTGCTGTGATGCCTCTGTCTGGCACGAGGATGCTGATGAGCCATTTGGGTTGTGCAGCAGGCAATGGCACTATGAGCACTGTAGGTAGGAATTTCTAGGATGTCCCTCAGTGTCCAACACCTTGTGGTCAACCAGCTGGACAACACACTCCACTGAGACGGCGGTCATTGCAAACTGGACCTACAACCTATGGTAAAGGGGGGAAGCAATATTTTGTGTTTTACAGTATACAGACAGTGTTCCCAGAAACCACCTCTAATTCTGAGCAGGAGGAGCGTGTCTTAGAAGCACTGCCATTGTCCCAAACTAAACTTTAATCTGCCATGGAGCCCCTAACTGAGCGCAGCTTGTGCGTGAAGCAGGACTACAGATGGGCCGTACAAATCTATAGTTGTCTGACAAGCATAAGGAGAAAATGCTGGGATAGGGAGATTATCCATAGCAGACAGCAGGATATTTGCACACCTGGTGCCCAGCACGGATTTCCAGCCTGCAAGCACAAAATAAGGTGTGCTGAAAGGTTCCATACCCTGCTGCCTGCTTCTGGAGTGAAGTGAGTGTGACTACTTATGGGATTGTGGGGATTAATAAGGGCTAAAACATGTCAGAGTTCTGAGCCAGGGCTGGTTACCAACAGTTTGCAACTTGGATGCAGTGGCTGTATTTTGGGAGTGGCTTTCAGCTGTGTGGATATGAATCACTCTGTGTCATTTGGCTCTGAAGCCCAAGGGTCCTTGGCCATTTTTTTTGTGATCATAAATCAATTTGTCTAGGCTTACTGAGTTTTATCTCAGCTTTTTATCTCTTCTTTAGCTGGATCTCTAAGTTTCCATTCTCAGAGCTGTAGCTGCATGTTTTTAAGCAATTGTACAAAACTTTTGAAGTATGAAAGAGTAAGAAAAGAGCAGGTAATAAGAAAAGGGAATTTGTGAAATTATTAACTTGTCAGTTTAACATCAATTAAGAGAAAAATTCTGGAATGGAAAAAAATCAAACCATCTGTAAGATCCTGGAAAATCATCAAAGAGCTGAGTAACTGCCAACATGGTCCATTTGTTCAACCCAGCTCCCTTCTGTGACTGAGTAATTGGCCCGTGGATAAAGGAGGCACATTAGATGTCACATTTTGAGATTAGTAGAGCTTTTGCTACTCCCTTGCATCACACTTTCGCAAATACACACGTAAATTAAATTATATAGTGAAAAGCCAAATGATTTGGAATAATCATGCTCAGAAAATTGATCTGATATCTGACCCAACAGAGACATCAAATGAGTTTTTGCAGGGAGCTTTGAACAGAGTAGGGAGTTAGCCTACCTACAATTTAAGTAGCAAGCTAGAACCAAGCAGACTGGTTTTATTGCTAAGCTAATCCTTCAGTCTTGATAAACTTAGGATATAATCAGAAATAAGAATAGAATTTCGAATCATAGAATCACTGAATGGTTTGGTTGGAAGGAACCTTTAAAAGTCATCAAGTCCAACCCTCCTGCAACAAGCAGACACATCTTCAACCAGATCAGGTTGCTCAAAGGCCCTTACAACCCAATCTTGAATGTTTCCAGGGATGGGGCATGTACAGCTTCTCTGGGAAACCTGTTCCAGTGCCTCACCACTCTCATTGTAAAAAATTTCTTCTTATATCTATTGTAGAATCATAGAATATCCCGACTTGGAAGAGACCCACACGGACCACTGAAGTCCAACTCCTGGCCTTGCACAGAACCATACCAAGAGTCACACCATGTGCCTGAGGGTATTGTCCAAGTGCTTCTTGTCCAGCCCTCTCATCCTTTCTGCGGCCCTCCTGTGGACCTGATCCAAACATCTGTGCTTTTCTTGTGCTGTGGACCCCAGAGCTGGATGTAGCACTCCAGGTGGATTCTCACCAGAGTGGAGAAGCAGAATTATCTCTGTCAGCCTGATGGCCACGCTGCTTTTGCTGCAGCCTGGGATACGATTGGCTTTCTGGGCTGCAAGGGCACATTGCTGGGTCATGTCCAGCTTTTCATTCACAAGCACCCCGAGTCCTTCTCAGTAGGGTTGCTCTTGATCCCTCCACCTGCCAGCTTTTGTTGATATCGGGGGTTGCCCTGACACAGGGGCAGCATCTTGCAATTTAGAGGGACAAGCATAAAGTGTTAAATTCAGTGGGGAGAAAATATATGACGGGTGGTTCTGAAAGGTTCCTGGAAAAGGAGATGGGGAATCAGAGATGGGGAATCACGGGACTTAGGATGTTATATGACTCAGAAGCATGATGCTGGTTTTATCTGGCATGAGAAGGAAGCAAGTGTTGTATCAATAAATATTTGTATTGTCCACAAAATACAGAATGTACTCCCATTCTGCTCAACATTATCAAGGCCTTAGTTGTGGAGATATGTCCAGTACCCTTCAAGGAAAATACAGACTCCCAGGAGATTTTCTGGCGAAGGAAGGAAGGTTGGAGAAATCATCTGTTTTAGAACTGGTGTTCTTCAATTAAAGAAGGCTGAATGCAACAAATAATTCTAATAAATAAAAGCTGTTATGAATCAGTTCAACAAGTCTGTGATGCACAGCATCAGGCAAAGCATCACCAGCCGGTGCAGGGAGGGGATTATCCCACTCTGCTCTGCACTAGGGCGGCCTCACCTTGAATATTGTGGCAGTTTTGGGCACCGCAATATAAGAAAGATATTAAGCCATTACAGGGTGTCCAAAGGAGGGCAACAAAGATGGTGAAGGGCCTTGAGGGGAAGCTGTATGGGGAGCAGCTGAGGGCACTTGGTATGTTCAGCCTGGAGAAGAGGAGACTGAGGGGAAACCTCATTGCAGTTATAATGTCCTCATGAGGGTAAGAGGAGGGGCAGGCACTGATCTTTTCTCTGTAAGGACAAGTGACGAGACCCAAGGGAATGGCCTGAAATTGTGTCAGGGGAGATTTAGGCTGGATATTAGAAAGATGTTCTTCATCCAGAGGGTAGCTGGATGCTGGAACAAGCTCCCAGTGGTCACAGAACCAAGTCTGACAGAGTTCAAGAAGTGTTTGGATGATACTCTCAGGCACATGGTATGACTCTTGGGGATGGTCCTGTGCAGGGCCAGGAGTTGGACTTGGGGATCCTTGTGGGTCCCTTCCAGCTCAGCATGTTCTGTGATTCTGTTCTGTGATAGCTTTTGTTAATGAGTTCAAACCATAGGAAGGAAGATCCCTGTCTGTGGCTCCTTTGCTTTAAAGAGCTCACAGAAAGGGTCAGTCTTAGTCAGGTGTTTTGTTGGTTCCATGAAGTACTAGTTATCTAACAATTTTAATTGCAACATTTTTAGGTTATATAGGGTCAAATTCCTAACACATTAAGTAAATTTTCTTCTCTAGAAATCAGGAGTCTTCCCAGATGAATTTTATTCTGGATAAGGAAAGCGAGACCTGCAGCCAGGTAAAAGCAAATGAAATGGGAGACTCCCAGGTTTGGGGCCACGCCTGTGCTTTAGGCAACAGGAAAAAGTACTGGAAATTCTAGCATTCCAGCCTGCCTCATGCTATTTGCCACCTTGCATGCTATCAAAATGGTTCCAGGCCTGACTGAAATATGGTGTGCTCTCTGACTCTTTGTATATCACAGCACCACATATGTTAGGGACAAGATAAGAAGCATCTGTACGGTGCAACACAGCTCTCAGGCCTCAGAGCAGCTGATACTTGCAGGAAAATGGGATATACTGGTGATACAAACGTCTTGCAAGCTAGATTTGAAGGTCAGCTGCTCAGACTCCCATTGCAATCCAGCTTCTGTATGCCTTGGCTGTCCCCTGACTGGCGACAGTTCAGATGGCCAGGCTATACAGGGAAAGGAGAACCTCTTCTCTACTGGCTTGGATTTTCAAGAGGTGATGAATGCTTTGGAGACACTTCCAGGTCTTCCACTTGCTGAAAGCACAGGCCTGGTTGGCTATCACCATGAATTTTAGAGAAGCAGATAACATATGCTGTGCCCAACGTGTCCATCACACACTGGACTGGAATGCAGGTTATGTACAGCTGAGTTAGGATTTTTTTTTCCACAGTAGTGTGACGGGGGGTTACAACCAACCCACCCAAAAAATGGGTTATCCAGCCCTTACCTAAGTCTGTGGTACTTGGCTAGTGTGATGTAATGCTCTGATACGGTCTCCTGTAAATACTGATACTGATTTTTGGGATTATATACTCCTTTCATGATTTGATGCAGGAATTCTAAGTTTTGGGGATGTTGCAATGAGGAACCTCTTTTTTCTTCCTGATAAAATTTCACCGAAACACGGCCAAGTTACCAGGCTTCATGTTGCCCCTGCCCTGCCCTGCTTGGGGAAGGCAGAACAGTTTGTGCAGGTCACTGGAGAGCAGCAGCTTTTATAGGCACTGCTGAGCACATCCCTTCATTCCAACGCAGCTGCCGTGAGCTGGCCTGACTGCACAGCCTGGGCTGAGACTGTGGGCTACAGGCAGACATATAATTATTAATCTCTGTTAATGCCATCACTTGGCACCAGAAGAGAGGACTGGGTGTAGAGGATTCAGTAGCTTTTACCTGCGAGAGCTCTTCGAAGCTTGTCTCAGTTAATAAGCAGCTATTGACCTTCAGAGGTCAGAGTTTATTAGGAAGAGAGTAGTCAGCCGAAGTGTTTGGGGACAGACTGTTACACTTCAAAAAGCCTGCCACCTGCATAAGGATCACTGTTTTCCCTCCCTTTCTGCTCTCGTGTGGCAGAAGAAACAGAGCTACTCCAAGATGAATTGTGTAGGTAAGAGGATATGGAGTTTAAAAACAGGTAAAAAAAAAAAAAGGAGAGAAAGGGGCTTTAGGAGAGGAAGAGAGCTAAATGAGAGTGTGGTCAAGTAAAGCCTTGAGATTTAATCAGAATTCCCGTGTCTGTTACCCAGTAGGGACCTGTAAAGTGCAAGGGCTTTCATACTGTGTTGTCCTGGAAGGGTGTCTATCAGTTTTAAATGCCAGAATCACCAACTTGCATGTTAGCTGCTGGTGTGGGGTCACTCCTGCTGCTGTGGTTTACCTTTACAGAAGATAATCCCATTACTGCCTATTTTTTTAGGTCTGTGATCTGGTCCTTCAAATCACAGTACGATTAAACTCTTGTTGAGAGAAGGTATCAGTATGCTACATCGTGTCCTATATTTTGTATGACCTACTCTCTAGTTTATGTCCTTTGACCAATTTCTGCTGCCTATGTGAGCAGTTTAAGGTACAGATCTGCTGAGCTAAGTTTACAGTAAAAGCCTCCTAAAAAGTCCCAACTTTGCAGCCTCAGGACATACATGCTTTTATTAAAAACTAGCAAACCTCTTGAGTCTGTAGAACATACGTAAGCGTGTGTTGTGGAGTAACCAGCAAGTAGTTACTGAAACATGAGCCTTCTTTGTTTATTGCCTTAATGGAGTTTGGTAATGTTTATCCTGAAAAGCTGCACTGATCTTCTGCTGGGTGCAAGAACATGGGCGTGGGTGGGTTTTCTGTGATGAAAGTAAGAAGAGACTTTGGCCCATGCTATTTTCTGAAGCTCTGAAGTTGTTCGTAAACTCTATTGCTAGTTTTCATTGAAGTTTGGAGTATGTCAGAGTGCTTAAGGCTCGTGAGTGCTTAGGGTTCTTATGTGCCATAGCTTTGTTTTTTATGAAAAGTTTTAGGGTTTTAGTTCTGCAGAGTAATTTGCTCTGCTTTTAAAGAGCATGGTTTGTACTTGTGAGCTCCGCTGCTCATTGCAGGGGGATTGGTCTAGATGACCTTTACAGGTCCCTTCCAACCCAATCTATTCCACGATTATGTGATTTCAGTCTAAAACATACCAAACATATCAGGAGTTGAGGGGTTAGAATTGTGCATTTTGACATGGGAGGAGTTCTCATGGATGAAAGGCTGGAAAAACTTAAGAGCTACTTTAAAGGACTTTTCCTATACATTTTCTATTTAATATTACAGTGGATTAATTTAAACATCACTACCCAGCACTGAGACTTGATTCTTTGTTCTTGAGGATTTTTGTTGGGCTATTTTTTATTTATACCTTTGGAGTGTAAGGCTCTTTATACCACTGTATCTCAGGCACTTAGTATTTTATGGATGCTTGCAGCTCATCTGTAAAAATAAAAATCTTTTACTAGCCAGGAAAGCTCAATTTCCTTCTACTTTTGTCAAAATTTTTTTTATTGTTGAAATAGTGTCGAAGAGAGTATTTTAAGTCTTGCTGTAAATAAATGTGCCATTTTTACAGAGAGACTAAGCAGCTCTTGTAACTGAAATTTTGCTTACAGCATGGCACCTCAGGTTTCTCTTACTTGATACAAATCCACTGAAAACCCATGCACAGTTAGGATGAACATCTGGCTGCTCTCCTGCTGTCCTCAGTAAAAGTGATCTGCTTTCTTGAAGCTTTCTTCCAGGCAAACAGTCAACAACTGTTTAACAAAAGAGTAGTGGTTTTACACTGTCTTTGCTTTAGGATTTTGTGCCCCTGGCTCACAGAGGAAGAGAGGAAAGTTAATCAGGCTAAGTTTTCCTAAAGGTATTTCACTGAATAGTTCAAAATCAACTAAAATTCCATTAATTAGACCTGCACTCATATTGTTACTTTTATTTTTAAAGTGTTATAAGATTAATTCACCCTCAGAATGGATTATAAAAATGTAGATAATGGAGCTGAGAACTTCATGTATCTAGCATGTATTTAGACCAATACACTCGCTCCACCTATTCCAGATCAGCAGATCTTCAGTGGCAAACATATTTTAGAGGTTTTTTTAAACCTAATGCAATGGGTCAAGTACTAAGTATAAGAAAAGTTGACTCAAAAGCATCCTTCTCAAAATCATTAAAGGTGTATGCTTTTCATTTGGGGTTTAAAAACACATACATCACTTGTGATGCTACCATAGCGTTAGAAAATATAATGTCTTCAATTAAAAAAAATATATATTGTTACATTTTGGTTATTTACATTTTTGCATTATAATCAAAGGGAAGATTTTAGGCCAGTTAGAGGTAAGAACAACTCAGAGATAACTGTGCCCAGTGGAGGTTTATGCAAAGCTGCTCAAAGTGACATGGAAGCAGGTGGTCATGACAATTTGGTGCTTTCATGGTTGACTTTGCTTCTCACTGCAGGCTGATGAGGCTTTCCAGTGACCCTACACAGTAAGTGCCATAGTCACATTAGTGAAAAATTTTACATTTGTTTCTCAGTTTTAAGCAAAGTAACAGTGCAAGTCTGTCTACACTCCAGCACAATGAGAAAAAAACCCCAACTTTGCTCTCTCACTAGTCAAGCAGCAGTGCACTTCTGTCTCTTTAAGAAGAGCTTTGTTAATCTGGAGAGCTACTCTGTGACTGACCTCCTCAAATCACTGAGACAAGAATCTAGTGTATGTGCTCTTCCTTGTGAGCTGGAAGCCACTTTAACTCTGCCAACACTTTTGCTTAGCTTTCCTTTTAGAGCAGAGACAGCTGTTCCTCACAGTCTCTGGAGTATCTGTATGTTCTCTTGAACTCTCCTTTTTGGCTAGAAAATAGGGACAGTAAGCTACACTGTTTCCCATACTAAAAGTTTAACAACCGTGGGTATTATTACATTGCTCAGATATGTCCGTGGTCATAGTTCAGTTCCTGCTTCCTCTTACTTGAGGCTTCAGACCCGTGTCTTAGGCTCAGCTCTTGGAGCAGCCCCCTGACACAGCCCGTCTACTCTTTGCTTTTGAGAGGTGGTGGCAGTTGAATGACAATTGGTTTCTCTGTCATGACCCCCATCTCGTCCAGGAAAAAGTGGAAGGGATTATGTTATCTGAAATTAATTAGGAGTTAATGAGGCTTGTTTGAAGCCAGCAATGGGAGTCACAAAGCAGCTGCTGATTAGAAGGGTCGTGAAAAGAGCTGTGCTTAGCCATTAATCAGGGAAAAAAAGAAGAAAACAAGTAATACTGATTTAGGGATTTTTTTTCCCTCTGCTTTCTTAGTATGAAATTCAGATTTGGAGTCAAACAAAACCTTTTTAGAAGTGAGACAGAACAGTTTTATGAAAGTTTAATGACACTAAACAGGAGACAGAGGAAATAAGAGGGAAACAAGTTTTATTCAGCTTGGTCACTGAACTTCATTCCATCCCCTATTGAAGGATGCATGAACTGTGCTGCCCACCTGCTAGAATGATGACCGTTGACACCAAGCCATCTTCTCTCAAGTGAATACACATATTTTGACTTGTTCTTTCCCTCCACTCTCAGCACAATGAGTAATCAAATATCTTACCCCTGAGTAGGGGTAGGATGTAGGGTAATTTCTGCAGGCTCTTGAAGCCAGCTCCCTCTGGCATGTCCACCGGAAACAATGCTGGTGTGTTTGAAGACAGAAATTAATTCAAGTGTGTGATATACTAAGCAAAACCTGGGCTATTAGTGGATTCCAGCATCCTACTGGGATAAGAACACATAGCCATAAGTGTGTTTTGAACAAACTTAAGTATATACAATGGATTGGGTTTTGTCATTTGGACTATGGTGGGTCCAACAGTAGGTTTTATTTGTTTTTATTTGTGTTTATAGCTTTTCCCCTTTCCTAGATGTGACAGCTGAGTTGAGTGAGTTTCCTGACATGTTTTCCTCACTGTCTCCCTGCTTCCCCCAAGTATGGAAAGTAATTTATGAAAAAAATTTTTTAAAGAAGAATCTCAGAAATAAAATATTCACCCAGTGTCCAGATATTGGATAAAGGAATTTTCAGATAGTGTTGTTTATTTTTCTCTTCAGCCAATGCCTTTTTCAAATGGTCAGAATTCTCAAAGTGTGTGATTTGTGTTTCTGAATTAAAAATATTTGTTGGGGGTTTTTTCCACATTCAAATGCTTAAATTATTTGAAATTATTCTTTCTATAAACATTCATATCCATACATTGATGTCCCTGATCATGCAATGAAAGTGGCTACAAAGTCAGTCAAAGAAAATTTAATCTTCTGTTTTATGAATAAACATACTTAAATATTTGTCCAGTTCAGACAGAGACATTGTCTTTCCTTATTTTACTGTGCAACTTTGACAATGGTTCCATTGTTTGTTACATTCCTGCTGTCCTAATTGGATTCTAACATTTTAATAAGTGAGAAGAACATGAGTGAAGAAAGCTAATGAATGTCTTAATCTGAAAAAATATTATGTATTAATATAGGCTTCCTGTGAATGAGAGTATTTCAACAGGAACTCTGGACCTACGAGTCAATGATGCCAAGATCTCCCTTTCCCTAGACCTTATTTTAATAATTTTCTTGAAGTTGAAGTAATGAAGTGAATATAATATTCAAGTAGTGTTGAGTATCTTGATTTTATGTAAATGACATTGCATTTTCACTTCTTTTTTCCTTTCTTAATGAAGCCCATTTCTGACTGCTATGCACTAAGCTCACTCCCTTAGTGAGCTGCAGAGTGACATTCTGCAAGTCTTTTCAGTGAAATGTGAAATGTTGATTGGAAATTATCTGTATTTGGCTTGTTTTTCCTCCTTACCACTCTTTATTCCCTTGTCTTAAATTTTCACTGCCATGTTTATTTTGGCTTTCTTCATAACCCTACTGTGACCTCTGTCATCAGGTTTGTATATTTTTCCCTGCCTCGTGTGTCTCCTCTGTTTACTTCACAGAACTGAACAAGACCAATGTTGATCTGAACATCTATTCACAGCTATGTTTACTGGCAGTACTTTCCCATGACAAAATTGTTGTTTTCTTTTCTCTGGCTTTTAACCAGTTCCTAATGTATAACCAAACTTAATTTTCTATCCAGTTCCCCTGCTTTCCCTTCCCCAGTTTTTTTGAATAATTCTGTCCAGAGTTAGCTTTATATCTGTGGAAACTGCTTTTAGACATATGACTAGTGTTTTCCATGATCTTAGACTTCTAGGGAGGATCTTGGGATCCACTGCACCAAGAAGAAGGAGAAAGGTATCCAGCCTGGGATATTTAAGGCAAGCACTGTTGGCCATGCCATGCCACACCACAGTCAGTTAGACTTCCAGAGTTGTCTTCTAGTGCTGAGGAAGACACTTCTCCAGAAGACCAGGAACATGCTCTTTCAAAAGTGATAGAACTCCTGCAGTCAGTTGGGTGGGATGACTTATTCATTTCACTGCCAAGGATACCTGCTTGTAAACATTTGATTTAGCCAAGTCAATTCTACCTAAAGGGTTGCCTTATCTCTGAAATATGGCTTGCTCCATGTGGTGGATCAGCCTCAACAAGGATAAGGCAGGGAAACCCTGAAGATGTGGATGCAGCAGGTCTCCTACTCTATCTAATCTGATAGACCTGCAGTGTAGCAGGAGGCTACAGGAGTTACTTCTGCCTGGGGAACGTGTGCCTTAAGGATCTTCTATGATCTAGATCATTCAGCCTTGGAAGGGCTGTTCAGAAGAATTTCTACTGAGTTGTCTTTTATGGTTTCATATACAAAGACACAACTCTTACCTTCATCAACTATGAGCCTATATGAATACATTTAGAGATTGAAGTGATATTCAGACTTTTATCTGTATTATGCAGATGTATGCTGGAAAATGGAGGGAATGATGATGCTTCATTAGATGAAAGGAACTTTGTGGATTTTGTGTGGAGAACACATATTACAAGGATGTGGCTGTATAGTGAATGTACCTGATACTTGGGTATTACAACAGCTTTCAGGAAGGAGGACTTTAGGCTCGGTGTAAAACCCTTACTGAAGTGGAAAACAAACAATGTGAGATCTAGAATAATGCCTCTAGTTTGCCAGAGTGGTGAATGTTAAACTAACAAGGAAAAATGCCTTCCTTGTTTTGTGAACATTTTAGAAGGGTCTAGTCGTCATGGTCTGCAATAAAAGAAGTAAGCATATGGCTGTCTTGTTTTCTGTCTATTCCTTGTGGTGATAGTTCTTATCAAACAGCATTTGACATGTGGGACTCAGCAAGAAAACTTCAGATGTTGTTGGTTTTCTGCTGCTACTTATATATCAGAGAAGTGGCATATTGACACTGAGTGACAGATGAACTTGCCTATTCCAAAATGCATCCACTCACAGATACATAAATGAGGCAACAGAATAACTGCTCTGTTTGCAGAAAGCATCAGGAATGTTCAAGGGGTTTATGAACTACCTTCTAACCTATTTAACCAGAATATTGGATGTTTATTCTTAATGAGTAATTTGCTTAGTCCCCATGAAAGGCTTTCTAGGTCATAAACAAAACTGATCACCAGGTATACAGGTATACGGAAAGTATGTGAAAAAATGATCTATCTTTACTTAACTGAAATAATACTGTATGCCTACAGCATTGTTTTAGAATAACCCAACTCTGTGGTTTTCACTGATTTGGTTTCAATAGTCATATTGCATTCAGTTGTAAAACTTCACATACAACTTGCAGAATTCAACTATATAGCAGTAAGTTTCATGAAAACTGAAAATATGTAAAATATTTTATATAATCTCAGGTAATAGTTAATTTAAAGGCTGGTGAATAACAATATGAGTAAAAGTTTACTTTCTAAGTCAATATTATTATTTATTGTCTTGTGTAAAAGGCAATTCTGCGATCAAATTAATGGACTCAAAATGTCAGCCCCAATGAATTTAGCATGAGTGTTCAGATTCTATTTTTTGACAATATGAACCCAAAACCAGTATCTCATTCTCCTGGGGGAAGAAAGAAAGAAAGAGAAAGATGCAGTCTGCCCGGTACAGAGGAACTATATCAATTCAAGCAGCTTCCTCCCAGGACTGCTATCGATTTCTCTAGTTTTTATCCAGCAGTTATGTCAGTGCTGTGTCTTCAAATTCTTAATCGTTGGTGGTATTTCTGGTTAAATAGTTAAGGATAGCCTTTGTGGGTACCTAGAAAGCAAAGGAAAGGATGTACAGTGGTTTTTGCACCAGAAAGCAACCTTCTGTGACCAGAGACTTGGAGTGGCAGGAACTGACCACTCAAATAATTGCCTCCATGAGGCATAACCATATGTCTGGAAGGAGTTGGACAAGGGACAGGTTGTTTTAATGCTGTGATGAATCAACCATGATTTTGAGGTGATAGTGCTTCAGGTGTGCTATCAGAGTGAAGTAAAATTTCCTTTAACTTCTGGTATTTATTTTTTCCTAGTAAAAAGCCTGGTAAGGACACAGGGCACTTTTTAAAAACCCCTAATGTCTCTTTCTGCTTTATTTCTCTGCTTTCTGAAATGGAGCTGCTCATCATGTGAGTTAATTAATTTTAAATTCTTAGCCAGTTGTAGCTTCATCTCTCACTTTCAGATAAATTCCATTATAAATGTGCTGTTTCAGACTTATGAGTCTGGGGAATTTTTCCACCTCCCTCCCTTCCTCCTAGAAGTGACCTCTGCTACTGTATGTATTGCTTTCTTCTCTTGTTATTCTTACTGATAGTTTCTGAGACAAACATCATTTTGGAGCCAAAAATAACTCAAATTAACATGAAATTTGGATTGATCTAATACTTCTATCTACTGCTAAGTCAAAGAGGTCACAACCTCTACTTCAGTGTTGTCTGTACGTGTCTTTCTTAAACTTTTGCCTAGTTTCTGTTTGAAGAAAATAACTTGTAGTTGAACAGACTTGTTTATGAGTTTTTGAGGTTAAATATTTTTGGAGCCATGTCTTGTTGATTTGAATAGGCTTCTTTGAACAGTGGCCTACTTATAATAACATTGGCTGTTGAGAATCGTTCATCATTTGAGCTGGCAAATGAAAATGTGTGTTGCACTTCTGAGCACGTCTCCATTTGGTTGCTTGCACTTCCAGTCTTCTTTTAAAACCCCATTCTGATTTACCACAGCTTGTAACTAGGACAGTGGCACAATCAAGAGTGATGTGCCATGACACCTGAAGAAGGTGCTTCTGCACACAAGCATCTGTTGCCTGAGCTGAATTCCAGTTAATGGGTGAATAAGTTTATAGCCAGGGACAGTCACAGCCTTCAGCTGCTGCCTTCCTCCTTTGTGTTTAGGCTTGTTTGTTTGCCCTCCAAAGTTATTTAGGATAAAAACTGTGTTTCACGGTTTTTCTGTGTAGAATTCAGCAGAGTCTCAAAGCACTGCTGTGATGCTGATGGCAGTGCTGTAGCGTCACCTGGCACCAGTGCAGACAGCTCTCAAGTTGATTCAAGGTGAAGGCTCCTGCCTATTCAAGGAGGAAGAAAGTACTGACCTTGTGCCTCCAGGCTGTTTACTGCGCAGAGACCAGTTACCCATAGTTAAATCTGTAGCTGCAGCAGTAGCTGCAGCAGTAGCTCTCTCTAGAGCTGGCTTTAACTGGATTGTCAAGTCTAAGGCAAGAAAAAGGAAGTATACCCTTTCACATCTTGGAAAGAGATTTAACAACAACTGAGATGTCCTAAAATTGAAATGCCTCAGTTTAAAGATAGATTTTGAAAGGCAGCTGAGTGGATTTTTTAATATTTTAAGTAAACAAACAAATATATGCAGTATTTCACTGAGTCTCTTGGAGTACTGAACAGCATCCATTTTAGCACTGAATTTTAAACATTAGCAGTTACTGAAATTGGACTCTATAATAGACCATCTGCAAGTCAGAAATAATTAAAAGGTTGAAGAAATATCCACTGTTTGAAATGGGGAACATTCTCGATTAGCAAACCCAGTAGGAGAAAAGACAAAATTATACGTGAATGAACTGTTTGTACTCCCAAATAGGAAGGGTAATTCCAGTGTTTGGGGGAGCGGGGAGCATAGTGGGGGGAATATTTTTTGATTTCTGTGAGAATTGTCCCGTCAGTTCTGAATTCACCTACTTGGTCAGGATGACATTTTTCTTCAAGTCTATTTTGTCTTTTTTTCTTCTCCCCTTGCCCAGAATGTTAACTGCTTCCCTAGTGTGGAAAAGCATTGAAAGTATATGTAAAGTCACTCCCTAAGAAAGGTCTCTGTCATTTGTCAGTCAGCATCCTGAGAATTTGTTCCACGGGAACTCGAAATTTCAGCTTCTTTCCAGTTCTGAAGTAAAATGAAAATCTGAAATTCAGCAACAGTTGCAAAATGTCACAGAGGTGTTTTTTTCAGCTAACCTCTCCCTTTTGGGAGCATTTGAGTCTTGTCCGGGTGTCAAGTGGGGAGAATATGATGGAGGTGGAGCAGGTCTAAATGCCATTTAGACTCTTTACCAGACTACTGAAATAGCAGCAGGTGCCTCCTATTTGTGTTTTAAAATGAAAGAGCAGTGACTGTGTTTTCTGAAGGGCCTGATTATCTTTGTGTAGGTATAATAGGTCTGCAGGGTAAACGCCACCCTTGTTGTGCCCTGGGTCCTGCTCTGCTTGGTTTCTGGATCAGAGCAGTTATGATTCCAGAGCAGGGTCCATGACAAAATTTAATGCCTGAGAGAACTGAGAAAGTCATAAAAAGGAGAAGACAGGCACTGAACATGGGCTTGAGGGTCCTAGACTTGGCCTGAAGTTTTGAGAAATACTAATGTTACACATCAACAATTGTTGCTTAATTGATATGGATTAAAATAAATATTCTAAAATAAAATAATGCATGATGTTCCTCTTTGGATTAATTGTTTGATGATTTCAGAAACGTCTTAAGAAATCTCAAAGAAGTTCAAGATTTCTGGCAAGTTTTGGAAATGTCTTAACTTCCTGTTTACCCATAGACTAGCATGTGGGGATAAAGCCTGGGAGAAATAAAGTTTGTCATAAGGTTGTCATTTTGCTAACAAGAACTTTGGTATAAAGTTTTTTTTTTTTTGATTGGTTGGTTGGTTGGTTGTATTTTTTTTTTTTTTTAGGATCCTGACCTATGCTTCAGAAAATCTCTTATTTTTCTCACCTTTGAAGATTAGAAAGTTGAGTACATTGAATTGATACTGATGTGGAGTACTTGCAGAAACTATTATTTTTCATAGTTTATTCAATTTAAATGTAAAATAACCATTTGTGTTTTTATGGAATGATTTACTTAAGGTCAAACTAATATTTTTTACTTTTTTTTTCCTGTGAACAAAACACTTCAGCCTTAAATTCATTTTTGGCAGCTGTAAAAATGCTTATGTTTTCTATTCCCCATGCCAAGACTGACATGTGAAAAGAGAACTTTCCAATAATGTTCTTTCCACAAAGAGAATCTTGTTCTTCCCATGATGATTAGTACTTTATTTTTCAAATCCTCTGGGAGGTCTTGGAATTTCCTTGTTCTCTCTATTGAAAATATTTAAATCCACCTATATAACTTTTTTTTTACAAAAGAAAAGTATTCCTCCTCAGATCCAAGACTCAAAATCCTGTACCAAATACTAGATGTTGCTTAGCAGCCTTAATAGGCTTTTGCAGTCAAGCTGCAAAACAAAAAAAAAGTCACATTTGTGTGACTTCTGAAACATGAGGACAACAAAAAGTATAAAATTGCTTGTTTTCAATAAACTAATGAGCTTTAAAAATCTGAAAGTGAGTTTACTATTTTTCCTTTTAAATACTGCAAATATTTTGCCCTCTTCTAATATTTAGCTTGCTAAGTGATATCTGAGTTTGTCTTGTTCTGAACCAAAGTATTTTTCCCTCTTGTGAGATCAGAGAAACTGATTCAGTCAAGTAGAATAGTCGTCATATTCTTTTCCCTGTCTAAACCCTTAATTCCAATTTCTTCCATGAGTGTTCATTTTATTTTAGGAAAAATTTATCATCTGAGATGATGAAAGCTACAATTTTCTCAGCAAGCTGTCAAACAACAGTTCTATTATCCTGTCATTTGCACATGAATAAATGTCTGTTAGAACTAATAATAAATTTGCCTTCATTTTAACAAGACTAGTGATTTCTTGCTATTTCAAGGAAGACTGCAGAATACTATAGGAAATGTAAACTGAGCAGGCAGTGAGGATGTCATTTTAGCCCATCTTCTATTACATGGGAAACCCATCACAACCTGAAAATGTTTATTAATGTATGTAAAGTATGGGAAATTAAGATCTGGCTGAACTGAACTAGTGTTTATTTAACTACTATGACTTAAGGGTGATAATATGTGTTTGAGCATGTGAACTCCTCTGTGGACTGCTGGGTGAATTAATAATGTAGCAGGGGTTTCAGTGTAAGTTTGTCAGTTTATCACTGCTGTGTGCTTTCTGTTGAGTTTTTTTTTTTTTTCCCCCTTCTTCTTGCTGTGAATATTCCTAAAAGACAGAATTCTTTCGAATGCTCCCTTAAATGTTTGAGAGAGACAGCCACGTGAGCATGCTCAGTGTAAATACATAAATATTTCTATTTCAGATTCTCTTTTGGGTTTGGGAATGAAATTAGTCAAAGGGAGGAGGGGAGAAGGGAGAGCATGCAGTCAGCTGGAGAAAAGATTAAATGCTCTTTGATCACAAGCAGCAGGACTGCTCTTCCCTTGCTGTGTCTTGCAGCTCTGACTTTAAAGTCCTACAGCCTGAGAAATGCTCAGCTTTCACTTCTTTTTCTCCAGTAGCAGCTGCTGCTACCTGAAAAGTGGAGGACTGGATCTACAGGAAGGTTTGAAGCAGGACTGCCTTGCCAGGGTGCAGTCTGCTCTAAGAGCAAGCACGTTGCCTCCACAGCTGTGCAGGTGTACCTGGTCCTTTTTGGGGCCACAGCTGAAATTAGAAGGTCTGTAAAAAAGTGATCCTATGATGTTCCACTTTGTCACGGCATTTATGTTTTGAGAGGGTTTTATACAAAGATATGTAAACTTACAATGGCTGAACTGTCTTGCACAGTTTTCCAACTGGTGGCTTTTTGTGTAGTATGTCCCTGGGATCATGCAGACCCTTGGCATTTGGGGAATGCCAGCAGATGCCTTTACTCCCCACATAGTAGATGGCATAGCTGGTTACCCCAGGACAGACAGGAGCTATCCGGGCCAGGCTATGGGAATTGATAAAGGCAGGGAAACATCCTGAGCTGTGTCCCTAAGACAGCTAAATTATCTGTGCCTCCACTTGTAATTCATGGCCTAAAGAAAGGAGCCAAAACCTTCCTTCCCGAAATCAAATAGGATACACTTTGAAACTGGTGATTGCATTATTTTTTTTCTCTAATGTCTGGAGCAGCCAGTAGAAGCCATATTTCTTCCCTGCCACATTGCCTTAGTCACTGACTTGTAGCTGGCATTCCTTCAGATCTCAATTGATTATCTGTCTCTGTACTAGTATAATCTCAGCTGCATGGGAACTACCCAGAATCTCTACCCGAACATTTGTGGAAGTTTCCTGGAAGGCAGGAAATGTGAATCTCTTTGGGCAGATGCTTGATCTTGCCTAAACCCTCAATCAGAGCTCTGGCTTCTAAGCTACTGCGTAGGGAGAGGCAGGCAGGGAAGAGCAGAACTGGGGAAGAACAGGTTTTGAAGGGCTAATATAAATGCTGTGTCACTGGGTCACACTGGGTCAGGCCAAAGGTCTGTCTGGGCAAGTAAACTCCATCTGAGAGCACCCCAGTCACTGCAGCCAAACCCACGATACAACTCGCTTTCTGACAACTTTGCTAATCTTTCTTGTAAATTCTGTTTAAATGATACAATTCCCAAACATGAGGCTGTATTCTGCTTTGGGTCAGCAACAGGAGAATAAATGGGAGGCAAGTGCAACACGTACTGAGATTACTGTTTTGTATCGCCACCGTGTTTCGCATGAGGTAAAGATCATGAACGTACTTCTGATCTTCCTGTATTGGCAAGCAAAAAATTACAGCAGGCAGTCAGAGGCAGAGCAGTCTTAGCCATCCAAAAGGAGTTTTGTGGAATTCATCAAACTATATTCAGTACATGGGAAACAGTCAAAGGAATGTTTAATATAAACCACCTAAGACAAGTCTGCCCTAACCTACCTCATGAAAGAGTGTAACTGCTGGTGCGTTTTAACCTGCCCCTCAATGTAGCAAGTACATATACACTTTGAAAAAATTATTTTCTAGTAGACTGGTGGGGCATGCATGACAGAGACAAATGTTTCAATTACTTCCATGTTATTAACATTTTTCTTAAGTTTGCATCTCCTATTTTTTTTATTTTTTTTTTCCTAATTGCAAGCACGAAAAGGAATCCCAGGCAAAGATCAGAGAATTTCTGAGAGGTGTTGACAGGTCCTCCAGCCCCTGTTACATCCTATCCCTTTTTAAACTATTTCTAGTACACAGCAAGCAGAGATTCTTGATTAGAAATACGGTCCTTGGGTTGTTTAGAGAATTTTAAACTGTCAGTCATGAATCAAAGTTCATTTTTTTGATAATAACAAAAGTATTGCCGAGCCCATTGTATAGCGCAGTTGTATAGCCCATTTAGGGCATAAAAGCAGTATAGATTGAAGTACAAAACAATTCAAAGTCAGTAAAAATCATAAGATGATGGATTTTTTTCTGTGGCAAGAGCTATTGAACTTTTAAGTGTGAAACTCAGGTTTGTCTTTTGGTTATAACAAAGGAGTAGTCCAGTGTCAAGGCTCTGCCTGTGTGCAGGACCAGCACACTTCATTCATGAACTCATTGCCTGGCTCAAGAACTCTGGAGTTTCTCATGAGCACAGGTGAGATCATTGCTGGTTTGAGACAAGGAACTGACTTGGAACAGGGTGATTGACTGCCCAGATCAACACCTTAGCAAAATATTTGATTAATTGGTGCAAAATCTCCTCTCTAGGTGGGAAAGTCAAAATGATCTGAAGAGTCTTTCCAGGTACTTCCTGCTATTCCTGAGTCTATTCTTGTGTTTGAACATTTTAACATCCCAGGTAGCCAGTTGGGTCTTTCCTCCCACAGGCTCCGCTAGAGGTTCGTGTTGCAAAGCGTATGTACATAGGTAAGATGCTTCTAAATGGTCAGTAGAAACTGTTCTAGCAGATGCAGAAATGGTCAAATAGAACAAGCAGGTTTTGTCTGTAGTTACAATGATCTGTAGCAGTGGATTCAGTGTGGGCTGGAGTGGTCATTTAGGGCCATGGGCCAGCTGGATAACCAGAATTCAGGAAAGCAGTGGTTCAGGGAGTCTCACACAATCCAGTCAAAGATTCTTGCAAGACAGACTCTCATTGCCGTCTGGACAACAACCAGACACCCTGTTCAAGAGTTCAATCCCACTCATTAGTCCTATGCCAAGACCCCGAAAGGTTGGTTAGGTTTTTTTAACAAACATTATGTCCATGACTGCCTATGCAATGTTACCCCAGGAGCTCCCAGCCCATTTAAATGTGCTGCCAAGCAGTCCTGAGCCCTAGATTAGTCTTTGTGCCCTAAATGCTTCACAGTCCTGGCTTGAGCTGAAATTTAAGGGGTCTGAGCTCAGTAAAGACTCGTGTAGGTTACTTGGAAGTAATGAACTCCAGTTTTGTGAAACCTGTTTCCAGCTTCAGCTTTGGCTGTTGATAGCAGAAGATTTTCATCTGAAAAATACTAAATGTTTCTAATGACAATAGAAGTGGAATTAGAATCTCTTCCAATTTCTCTATCAAGTGTTGTCAAACATAACATGTTCTCACAAAAATGTCAATTTTTTTAAGTAGTTGCCAGACATCTCAAACAGTAAGCATTTTTGAAACTGGAGATTTCATGGAAAACTTGGAATGAGGAGTTCATGAACATTTTAGAGGCAACAGCAGAAGGCATTTCATGGAACAGAATTATTTGAACTTATTTGTTGCTGACAGTTTAGGTGTGTGTCTGTTTTGATTTTTTATATTCAAATTTGTATGACACCCACTTAGTAGAATTTTCTAAATTACCATAATAAGAAACTGAGCAATTTTTTACAACAGCTTACTGGACCAGATGATCTAAATTCCATTCCCTCCCCTCTTGGTTTGGACTGGAAAAGATGTAGAGATGGTGTCTCGTGTCTTAGATGATTATTTGTTTATCCGTATTTCAGTAGGAAACATAAAATTGGCTGCATTCAGCATGCTTCAGCATTGACCTTAAAAAACACTTGTATGACAAAGGTAATTACATATGTATATATGACCAACCACCGATGTGCACTAGTAAACAAACTGTGTAATAAGTTATTGAAGTATGCTTGTCTTATTGATGTTAACTAGAAATTAAGGAATTTCCACAATCTTTTTTTCATTGTTGGAGGATGGAGGTTGTATAGTTACATTTTGTTTTGTTTTCCCAGTTCTGTTTCCTGTAGAGAAACAGAGTTTCAAGCAGTTTGATTTAGGTTTTATTAAGAATTGGTTGAACTACTTCTCACTCGTGTCACAACAAAACTGAGTTAGTGGCTATAATGTAGATACTTTTTTTTTTTTCCCAAGAAATTTTTATGCTGTTCAGTGTCTATTTGTTCCTTTTGTTTAGTTCTTTGTGTAAATAAAGTTAGCAGCTAACACATACAAGAAACAATTTGCCTCTCTGCTATGTTCGTTGTTTTTTCAATAGGATCTCGGACTATAAATTCCCTTCAGATCTTGGCAGAAACTTCAAGCTCTAAAAACTCCAATTAATGTTTAATATTATGCCAGAAGGGAAGAGTAAGGCCACAGGGTGCTTTGCATTCCCCTGCTCCCTCTGTCCTTGAGCTGTTTCTGGTACCACAATTGTATCTGTGTGAGGTGGTAGGAATAAGTCTTATCCAGCAAATATCTGGTGCAAAAGAACTCCTGCCACTGAAAATGCTGGATTATTCCTTCACCCATTTATAGACATTTATACAGACATTGTTGGTTGGTCTTTTCTGGCTTTGAAAACACAAAGCTTGTCACAGCTCAAAAAAAAAAAAGAAGAAATAAAACTGTTATATTGGATTGTGAAGATGAAAAGATTTCCTATCTAAAACTTCAGAAATCAGAGAGCATTTCTTGTTTCCACAGTCAGCATTTCTGTCATTATAACTACCAGGGATAAATTCCTCTCAGGCCCAAAGGAAAAATGCTGTACAGCTCAGTGTGCCTGTCTAAGGGAGAACCTGTCTCAAATAATTTGCTCAACTGCAGACTTTATGTGAGACTTTGAGTAAATGAGCTTTGCTTCTGAAAAAAAATGGATAATAATAAAAGCTTTTCTGCATCTTCTTTTTTTTTTTCCCTAAGCTAGACGATGCAGAGCTTATTAAGAGAGACACAAGACATGCTCTTTCTCTAAGTATGTATACAGCTTAAAGAGTAGGAAGTAGCAAAGGATGAGTGTCCACCAGAGCTACAGCCTTGGAGTTTGCCCTCCGTACACTAGTTTTCCTGGCTGTGGTGATGAATTCAAATAGGGACACTGTGGGAAGCTGCTCTCCAATTTTCTCTGAATGTCGACTCAAGTAATGCTGCTCTCAAGTTTATACCTCTCGTGGGGATAGGATTTTCTGAGAGCCTGAATTTATTGTGCCTGTGTCCAGTGGTGATAGAGCATGATGAATGGAAAACTAAGAGGGTCATGATGTTTTTCAGCTGTTTCCTTTTATATGAATGTCTTAAACTATTACTAGTCCATATTCTTAAAATGAAATACAGGTGAGGTCTTTGGGAAAGGTTTGTTTTTATCTATCTACATTATCTTTTAGTTTAGAATGACAGGTTTTGTCATAGTTCAATAACAAAAAAAGGTGAACAAAGTGTGCTTTTTAATTTGAATTTGCTTGCTTTTTGCATATCAGCAATTGTGGGTTTGTTACTTTAAAAGAAGTCTGAAAGTAGTGTTTTAGATTGCAAGGTGGTTAATTTATTTCTGTCCTAAAATTGGGGCCACATTTGTCTTACTTCTGAGTAATAATTCTACAATGATACACAAATAAAGGTTTGGTATAAGATGCTCATTGTTGTTTTTTGAAGGCTGTTCATGGCTGACCATAAAATAAATATATGTACACGTAAATTGTTCCCTGCCTGGAAAGAAGTTGCACAATCCACTGTGAGAAAGAACAAGGTGGTAATTATTTCACTGATCTGTTTGACACTGCTTGCTTTGGCTTCCCCTGCTCCAAGCTGTGTGGTGCTACCACCTACTTTCCAGTTGTCCCAGAAATTCTCACACTTTATCCTGTGCCAGTTTAGCCCACTAAAGCTGCAGAAACTTAATCTGGGTTTTTCTACTGGGCTTCTGAGCTGAATCTGTTCATAGGGGCTTCCAGCAGCTGCCAGATCTGTCAGATTAAGTTCTGACTGAGCATGGATGACAGTGTGAAAATAGAAAAAAAGACGGATAAAGAGAGAAAAATCAGAAAAATCTCCTGACTCCTATTTTTAAGGGTGATTGACTGCCTTGTCTTGTGCTGTGACAGCCACCAGTAAGAGTCAACAAACTTAATCTATGAACTTTCATCTTCCATAGTACACAAGAGTCACTGGAGGGGGGAGCATGTTCTAGGAGATTATTTGGGAACATAATGACCAATTTCAGTGCTCTGGAACACATCAGGGGGACAAGTCTCCCCTCACTGAGTACTTCATGCATCTGGAGCAGTCAGCCTCAAAAAATTAGCCTTTGCAATGCTTTCCCTAAAGTTATCTTCTTTGGTCTCTCCCTTTCTTCCCATTGCTGCCTCTGGTGGAGAATGTCTGGTGTCCTGGACTTTTCAGGGCAGTTGGGCTCTTCTAACTGCTCTGAGCCAGAGGATCTGCCAATTTATTGCTAACCTTCCGTGTGTCATGGAAGAGGTACAAAGTCTGCTCTTTCACATGCTAGAAATGATAGTCCAGTTGCCCTTTTAAACTGTCCCTTGGGGCTTCTGTAGACAAGGGAGCCATAATAATTTTGCCATTTTTCCACTATACTTTTTTTTTTTTTTTGAATTATAACAAAATTTCTTCTGACTCTCACCCCCTTCCAGCTTTCAGAATATTAAAACTAAAGGGCTTTAATTGGGTGACACAAGTTAAAATTCACAAAGGCTGTAGGGGATAATCTGAGCAAGAGTGTGACTTCTTCCCAATATCTTTTAAGCAGTGCTGCTCCATTAACCACCATGTTTTAATGCCACATGAATAGTTTTAAAAAAAATCTGATTGCACAACTAACCTCAATAGAAGTTTTGTTGCAATTTAACTATTTTAAAGACCCTGCTCTCGCCAGGCCCCTAGAAGTGCTTCTGAAATATTGGTAGATTTTTCTCTCTTCTTGTCTTTTCTGCATCTTAAGGCCAGAATTATAGGCAGCACCTAAATATTTTTTTTTTTAATTGAGAAAAGAGTTTGTTGCCTTAAATGGCACAATCAAAGCCGTGTTTAGTAAAGACCACACTTAGTCTCAGTGCATGCCTTGTTTGAACAATCCCAATGGCTTTTTTTGTTTGCTTACCAACATATTCCCTTATTATTTTACAACTCTGAGTCAGCAGTTTATTTGATCTTTTGTTGCCTTTGTTTCTCTTCTATAACTGTATTACTTAAAGGTCTTCGTGATCTACCAATGTGTGTGAGTGTATGAAAATGAGTTTTTTATTCATATACATAAAATGCTGCCTTAAACTGAAAGAGCAACATTAAAATCCCTCTGCTCTGGAATAGTGTCATTCCTGTTCACTGCAGCTCCTATAAATACATGGACCGTGTATTTCTGGCCTGTCTCCAACATCTCTATTCTCCTCCTCTCCCAGTTCGAAGATTTGGCCTTTTGCTGCATCCTGTGCTGGGGGTGGAATTCCCAAACTTTTCAGGTCCCTATTTTCCAACGTACACTTTTAACCTTTGATTTAATTTCTATTTCCTGAGTAATGTGACGCATTAGCTATTCTGAAGCATTAAGTACAGAGACAATAAGTACTGTTATGATGTTGTGTTCTGCTTTCTGTTTTAAATAAAATCTTTTAACACTCTGCTACCCCCTAGTTCAGAAGGTCACCTAACGCTTTTGGTTACTATATCAAGGAATTGTAGATTGATTCATGGTAAAAAACAACCTAATTTATAAAATCCAGAGGTGTGTGGAAGAACAATTAGTTTAAAACAACTGGAGAGGAAAAGTGTGAAGGCAGTTTGTCTGCCTTGGTTTGTGTAGATCAGGTGCTCAGTGCTGACTGACAGTCTCAAAGGTAAGCAGAGCTAGTTATCTGTGCATCAGGATCAGAAAGTGAACAGATTTAGACATGAAATGTACTTAAATATCTTACCATTGTCTTCATATGCAGTTAGAGAAGAGGGGGAGAAGTAAGATCCTGCCTCGCTTGTACTGCCACTACTGTTACACAGACAGAGAGTGAGCTCTGAGTGCCTTGGTCTGTCTTCATGAGCTGTTTTGAAGTGTTGCTGGGTGAATAACTGAAGCACGGGGAGACTGGCTGACCCAGACAGCCAAAGGCAACCTACACAGCAGGCTCCACAACCATGAATCAGGGATCAGATGTTTTTCAAATGATAAAAGACAGGTAGCCTTCTCAGGGTAGGAATGGGGAAATTCAGGATTCTGAGTGGAGAGATGGTTATTGCAGCTCTGTAGTCAGCACAGACAGATTTGTGTGTCACTGGGCCTTCTGCTATGAGTGGTTGAGAGAAGATGATGGTGATTTGGAACTGCTGAAATGGGTTTACCAAGGGCAAGCCGTGCTTGACCAATCTGACTGCCCTCTGTGATAAAAGGACTAGCTTTGTGACGAGGGGAGAGCAGTGGGTGTCACTTACCTGGACTTTAATAATGTTTTCAGCAGTGTCTCGGACAGTATTTTTGTGTCCAGGCTGGGACATCAAACCTGGATGGTTGGATCAGCAGGTGTGTTGCTAATTGGTTGGAGGGTTGGCCTCAGAGAGTACTGGTTAGGAGCTGTACTCAGCCTGGAGCCTGGAATACGTGGAGCACTGCAGCAATCTGTGTTGTGTTAAATCTTTGATCTTTGAAGCTGAGGGAGTGGGGTTGTTCAGCTAGAGCAAAGGCGGCTTTAAGGGGACTAAATAGCAGGCTTCCAGTTAGGAGGTTATTGAGAAGATGCAGTCAGTCTCTACAGTGGAGCATGGCAGAAGCATGTGACAGTGAACATCAGTAAAGGAGAAGTATTTTTTTTCACTGTGATGACAGTCCAGTCTGGAGCAGGTTGCCCAGTAAAGCTGTCCAGTTTTCCTCATTGGAGGTTTTTCTGCTGTACCTGGACGTGGCACTGAACAACCTGGTCTAATTTCATTGGCAATCATGCTACGAGCAGTAGACTGAGCTAGATACCCTGAGGTCCCTTCCATCCTGAATTATCCTAGGAATCTCTGATTCCAATGTCAAGGCACACAGCTGATTGCCCAGTTGGCCAGATCACAGAGTTGGCTTTGTGTTGACAGTAGGAGAACAAAAGACACGGAAGCTGACATGATAATTCTGTAGTGACAATCTTTCTGTAAAAATACTGTTAGCAAGTTTATTGTAAAAAAACATATCACATTGTGTTTTCTGCCACACAGAAAAAAATGGGCTTTGATTTAGTGGTATTAATGGCAACTATAACACAGTACACCCACTTGCCAACATAAGGTTTCCAAGTTGCCTGTCCTCAGCATTTCACGTTGGCTATATCTTGGAGTACATTGCATCTTGCATCCCACCTTTTATGAGAGGGTTTTACACTTTGGTATTTAGATTCCTGCAGCTTTCAAAACATGCTCAAGGGCTGAACAAGAGCAAATTGGTCTTGATGTTGATGCTGAATATTTTTCTACAGACAGGTAAGAATTCCAATGCTTTTCTCATCTTTTTATCCCATCTTATTCCCAAGGCTGTCTATGTTCTGACCATGAGGGGTGGTGGTTTGACTGTTTTTTCACCTGCAGAAAATTCACTAAAGGGAAGGAGAGAGACTATTTTGCTACAGTCTTCAAGATGTCTTCAGTATATGGCTTTGAATGTCTGGAAAAGATGGAATTTATTTGCCAAAATACATTTGGGTTCATGCCTTTTTGGGGGGAAAACATCTTCCAAAGATAATTTAAACTTGGCAGAACATTTACCAAATCTTATCCTTGGGATGAAACATGTGGAGTAACTTCTGGCAGGGTATCCTGACAGAGTCCCACGGGAGGACCTGAGCCATGCAGCTATGGGCCAAAATACACAGTACGCAACTGAAAGGCAAGCACTTACCTAGCCTGAAAATACAGATATGCTTGCACTTGGGTATTCTCATGAGCTACTTGTCATCTTGGGGAACTTGCTCTCTCATGGATCTAGCCCTAGCTGTTTTGCTCCTGAGAAGCGTGCTACAGGACAAGGATTTTGAAGACCAGTATCTTGAGCCTCTGATGATGCACGTAGACAAGACTTTCTTCTTGCCATTGTGGTGAAGGAGTGATAAGTTTGACCCAGGTCTCCACAAGGCCAAAGAAAGTTGTAGTCCCAAGCCACTATCTGCATTGTCTCATCCTTGCATTCTTAGACATTGAAGACAGACAAAATTTAGGGCATAGATTTTGTAGCTTCTTGGTTCATCTGTTCAAGCTCACCCTGCTAAAAGCCCTGGTGACTTTGTACTTATTCTGCACTTGCCCCATTTTCAAAGTACGGTGAGTTACCTTGTTTTGTGTCATTCTTAGTTCATGTTAAACTTATCTGCATTGAGTACAAAAGCAAAAATCATAGGTCTCTGTAAATTCACACTTTTCTTTGTGTATAGTTATATCCTTGCAAATCCTATCTATACATAAGCCTTGTTTCTTAATGGAAATATATTTTACTGTTAGCAGAATTCAGTCTTTGCTGGCTGAGAATAAAACTCAGTATGAATACATAATTTTTCTTTTTTCTTGAAGTTATGTTCTGATGTTGGACATATTGTCAATTTTTCCGGCGCTATTCCCTCACCAGTGCTGCACATGACTTTGGATGAGTAAGAATGTAAATCTTCAGAATATTCATTCCAACTACAAAATTAGGTGTAAACCCCATCTTTTTTCTTTTTTCCCTCCTTATGAAAAATAAGGGTAATGTGAGGCTATCTCAGCCTATATTCTTCCTTAGATCTTGAATCAGGCCCAGAAATGTGTCTTTTTTTTCTATATCTAAGATACAAATCCTGAGGCTTGCTATAGTGGTGCTATCAATCTTTCCTATGACAACATGGAGGAGGAAAAAAACTGCTCTTTGTCTTTCTGAGCTTGTATAAATTAGGTGTCTTTTTTTCTTTTTTCTTTTTTTTTTTTCCCCAAGGATTAGTCTTGAACTTATTTATGTGTTAAAAAAAAAAATCAGCTTTTTCTGCAGGAATTCTCTCTCACATTTCGCATCCTCAAGGCCCAAAGGGTTGAATAGCTGGTCTTGTTTGACCTGGTTATTGCTCCAGATCACTAAGTTTGCTCAACACCCCAGAACTTCATTTTACCTCAATTCCTCTCTTCCTTAACAAGTTCTATGATATGATATAAACAGAAACTTCAGAGGGGAGTTTTCAGCTTGCCTTTGGTAGGATGACTGCTGATTTAGGCCTGAAGAAAAACTTGTGTGCTTGAAAGTCTTTTTTGTTTTGGTTTGGTTTGGTTTGGTTTGGGTTTGGGGTTTTTGTTTGTTTGTTTGGTTTTGTTTGTTTGTTTGTTTTGTTTTTGTGGGTTTTTTTGGTTTTTTTGTTTATATTTTTCACCTGTGGCAATGTTGGTTGGTTTAACAATAGAGCTTTTTTCTCCTCCTACTAGTTTTGTCTCTCTTTTGGCCTTAGATTATTACAGCTAAAAAAATGGTTAAGTAGCAGTATTGACTCCAGTGTTAGGAGCAGCTCTGGGAACCGAGTGGATGGCAAAGTGATGCAGCAGACAGGTATTACTTTGTGCTTCAGAGAAATGTGAGAAACCAACATCCTTCCTAACTTGTGCAAGAAAAAGATTCGCAGAACTTATGAGACATTTCAATGAAACTAAAGAAAATCAGTTCTCGTTGCAAAGAAATAAAGCTTATTTATTGCAATATACTGCTTTTTTGTAGACTGCAAGATTCAAACTTCAAATGAAATATAAAAAATGTTCCATTACTCAGTTTTCTCTTTCTTTAGAGCACACTGGAAAACAAGCATGTTGTCAGAGGCCCTTTTCGTAAGGTTACTAAGAAATAAAAACTGACCTAGTCCCTAGTGTACTGTGCTGCCTACAAACAGAACAAAAATACTTTTATTTTCCCCCACAAAGTTGGCTGTGTAAACACAGGAGGTAATGGTTGCGTTCAGACAAATAGAAAATTCACCCAAACGTCACTACTGTACTTGGTAGCAGAAACAGAACCGTCTCTACCTATCATCCACCAGCCTTAGGAGCCCGTGCCGGGTACAGAGCCTCAAAGGCAGCTCTGTACCGCACTGGGGCAAATGCTGCACTTGAAGAAGCTGCCTCACGTACTGACATTTACCTGCCTAGGGGCAGCTGCCTGCCCTTTGCCAGTCCTCTTGCATTTCTGCAGCGGTTTGCATTTTACAAACACTCTTAGGGGTGTTTCATAAATGTCTCTATCTTGGGAAGACACAGAAAGGGCGCGCGTCTGGAAACTTAAAGTGTTGCGAGCTGTTACCGCTGTCTCAAATCCCATCAGGCATTTGATTTTTCAAAATGAGAGAATGTTCTTACTCTCACTGAAACATCCACAGAAAAAGGGCATGGGGTGGAGTAGATGGAGGACTGGAGAGGGACATGTGTTTATGTTTCTAATTTTGACCTGATTCATTTAGCATATGTAGTTATTCCATCAGTTTCGTGCATTCTGAGTTACTGCCCTGAACTGTTCAGCTCTGAAGTAAAAAAACTTCATAATCTCACAGGCCTGGACCATGAGTAGAAAGGAGTTGAAGAGAATGAAAGAACTGTAACTTCTAAGCTTTATTAGATGTATATTTGTTGTACTGTACATACACAGCATGAGAAGAACCCTGGTGTTGTTGCTCATTACACCACTTCTGTGGCAGCCTCCCATCCTTGTGCTTGTTCATCCTGGATTTTGCCCTTCGTGAATTTAAATGAGAAGTGTGTAGGGATGGGACCTGTCTATATGTACATACATGCGTGTGCTCAGGAAGATTATTGTAAGTCAGAGTCTGTACCACTGTGGGGGTCTCACCAGAGAGCCAACGCTGCTGTCCCAGTAATCGGAGAGCAGGGGCTGATGTTGGCAGCGATGGGTTGGAGGGCAGAAAAATTGCACAGTACCATTTTCTTTTTTTCCCCTGACTCCGTTGCTTGGATTTCATCAGTAGGTTCTTCAAGAGCAGCTGGCAATCTGTATTTCAAGTGTCCAATTTCCTTCTTAACACAACATTTTTGGCTGTCTTCACTGCAGAAAAGGTGGAATTTCAAGTTCCCGCTTTACCAAACCTGGGAGCAGCTCTGATGCTGAGTTACTCTCCCATCTTAACTTCTTCACTTGGCATGCTTCGTGCTCAGCACTGGTTTCCACTAAAAGAGGGGGCCCACCCCTGCTCCCAGTGTACTCTGAATCCCCAGGTCACTCTGATTTCCAAGTGCATTTCCATATATCATCTCAAATTTTGACTCTCTCTTTGTCAGGCTCATTTTATCATTCTTATATCAGTTTTCTCCAGCTGAACTTCTTTTTGAGGAAACAAACATGTCTAGATTTTTTTTTTTGGTATTTTTAGACTTTAAAAACATATTGAAAACTAAGGGTGAAATTATATAGATTGTAGGAAGCAGAAAATCGGGCAGGGCACTTTCAAGCCCTGCAGATGCTTTAAATGTTCTGATAGTTCTTAACAGGCTTTGTAGGATATCATCACACAGCAAAGTCAAAAGTACACCTGAGTAGCCTTGGCTTTTAGTGATCTCAATGAGCTCTCCTTTGCTTTCAAAAGTTTTTCCTTTAGCATCAGAAGATGTGATGCCTGTGTGCTTTGCCTTTTTTTTTTGTTTGTTTTAAATGGATCTGCAGCACACCCCCATCATTTTCTGCAGTTTATCTGCCTGTCTTTTGCAGCACCCTGAAGATTTTAATTTCATTTGAGAATTACATGCATAATCCAGAGACCGCAAATGCACTTACAGGTTTCCTGAATGTTCAAAACTGAGATGAGTCTGAGGCAGATGTAATTCCTTTTGATGCCAAGGGGTGCCGAATACTTCTAAACTTCTAAAAGAATAAGCTTCAGGGTTCAACTTTGCATTTTCACAAATTAGCTTCATGGTGCACAGCGGCCAAGCTGGAATTGACTCCACTTCCCTATCGTATGGATTGCCCTCTGAAGGTAATGAGTTTACATCAGCAAGGATGTATTTCCTAACTAAGGGACCACCTTTAAAATAGGAATAGAAGAAAAACATTCCCAAAGCTGAACTACCGCTATGTATGGTATGAGATAATATCAGTAGTCCAGTCACATACACAGTATTTTAGTGTTTAAGTGCTTGTGAGGAACTGGATTTTTTAATTGCCTTAAGACATTGCTACTACAGAGAGCTGTGCAAAGAAGCCAGGAGAGTGAAGATAAAGGCTGAGGGGAGAAGGCCATAGCCCACAAACTGTTAACTTTGTGAAGGTCCGAGGCGGGAATGCTTCTCTAGGTGTGTAATGCCTATCTAAAGAACACCAGCAGCGACTTTCTGGGCGCGTGATGCTTATCTCCTATGAGCCAGACTGTGTCAAAAGGGGCTCTTTATGCGAACACCCATCAATAATGCCTCGCTTTTATGAAAGCGGCCCCACCCCAAGCCCAAAAAACTTTGCAAAAAAACAGTGCCTCCAGCCTCTGCAAAAGCATCAGGTCTCTGCAAAAACAGCATCTCACACACACACGCGCACACACGCACATACACAGAAAGGCACCAGTGAGGGTATATAAACCCATTGAACTTTACGCTTCACGGGCATCTTTCCCCCACCACTCCCCGACAGACCAAGTTTTCTGGAGAACTTTGAGTGGTGACTATAAACACTTACTTTTTCACTCTAATCCCTTCTCTCTTTTCCCTTTAACTCTTATTCTTTTTTCTCTCTCTTTGTCTCTTTTCCCTTGCACATATTCTTGGCTAGAAATATTACAACTGAAATGGCTAAATTATTCTTCTTTCCTTTATGCTTTGTATTGCCATATTACTACGGATAATAACAACCAAAACAGCTACAAATCTGTTTGCCTTTTCAACCAAATTGTTCTAAAATAAATCATGTATATGTATTTATCTGCAAACATTGATCATCTAGTATTGATTTACTTCAATTCAGTCCAAGGGATTTATTAATAAAACAAAAGTTACTCTTGTCTGGCAGGGCAGGTTGTAACAGTGCTTAACAAAATTTTACCTGTTAAATGACTCTATTAGAATATTGATTCTCATATACCGTAGGGTTTTTTTGACCCTGCTTTGGTGAAAGGAAACCTTGAAGTGGAGGTAACGGATATCAAAAGTACTTTTCAAAGTGTTTAACTATTGTAGACTGTTGGAATACACTCAACCTTCACCATGAGGGATCAGTAGATATATTAGGTGCCTACTGGCCCCCACATCAGCTTTCAAATGACTGTCACAAAGATGAAGAACAAGAATTCAGAATAATACAAATAGTATGTCTTAAGGTATAGGCTTAAGGTGGGGGTTTTGTTTGTTTGTTTATGTTATTCTTTTTTTCTTCTAATCTCTCTTTTCTTCTCTCCTCCTACCTGTGTTTCAGATGCAAGGATGAGTAAAAGGGAGCACTGGCTCAATCAGTATTAGCTATTATGGTTTTGGCTGAGGAAAGTAATACAAGTTGGAAATGTTTTCATTATTTTTTCCAAGAAATCACTAGCATATTTTCTTGGTCAGGTTACTCATGCCAAATAGCTCATATTTGTAATGTATTCATTCTATGCTCTGTTGCCCAAGTAATGCTTATTATTTTTTTTTTCACTCTTTACTGTGCTTATCATTATTAAAGAACTGATCTGACTTTCTACTATATAGTGTTTTTGGGTGTGCTATAGGACTGTCTCAGTCCTTTTATTGACTCTCCCCTAGGTAAATATTTCTTGTCCCTTCTCATTTTTGTTTCTCTTCTCCCATTGCATAGACTTAATAATTCACTAGTGGTGTACGGCATCAATGTGTTAAAGATATTCTTGGAGACAAAAGTCCCAGCAGTTTTTCAATAAGCACAGATGTGTTTATTTTCCAGGGAGGTAAAACTGAGGCTTTGTCTGAGCTCTGTTGATTCTGCTTCTCATCATGCTCTTTCCTCACCCTAATTTGCAACTTCCAGAGGAGCACAGCGAGAGTGTGAGTCAACAGCAGATGAGGACATGGCTTCCTTAGCTCTGGCTTGTCACACAAATATTTAGGGCATGCATTTCCGTATATTTTGTGAAGCTGAAAACATTCAGTGTTTATAATTCCCAAATATGTACTTCTATTCAGTGAAGTCTTGTAAATTGAAGATTGAGAGGATATACCACATTTTAAAGGAGTCTTTTAAATGTCCTTTTAGTCAACAGTAAATACGGATTTTCTTTTTTTATTTTTTTTCCTCCTGTACTCTTGGATACAAGTAAAATTAGGTTATAAAGGGAGATAAAGAGATAGCTATAATAGCAGTACACAGCTTATCAGTTGAACTGCTAGCTCCAACAAGATTTTTGAGTTGATAACTGCTAGAATCGTTTACATGTCATCTTAAACAGCAGTCAGTGCTGAAAACAAGATGGCAAGCTGGATGGCCCCATTGCACAATACAGCACAGCTGCATTCTACACTTGTCACACCTCTGCCTCTGAATTGCCTGGTGATAAATCCTTTCTACTCACACATCAGGAATTGCTTTTAGGGTTTCCTGTTTTGCCTTGGGTTGTAACTGAAATATGTTAGTGAAATTGAATTTGGTGGGGGTGGTGCAATTTGTTACTCTGAAAGAAAAAGCATCTCTTACAAAGTCGGATTGAGAGACTTAGGCCTGTTCAGCCCTGGGAAGAGATGACAGAGGAGACCTCATCCATGCCTATAAGTATCTGAAAGGAAGGTATCTAGAGTATGGACCCAGGCTCTTCTCAGTGGTGCCAAGCAATAGGACAAGAGGCAATGGCACACGAAGTTCCACCCGAACATGAGGAAGAACTTTACTGTGTGGGTGAACCCAAGCACTGGCATGGGTTGCCCAGAGAGTTTGTGGAGTCTCCCTCACTGCAGATATTTAAGAACTGTCTGGATGCAATTCTGTGCAATGTGCTCTAAGATGACCCTGCTTGAGCAGGGTGGTTGGACCAGATGACCCACTGTGGTCCCTTCTAACCTGAACCATTCTGTGATTCTATGAAAGAAACAGGGGTTTTTTTCAATTAATAGTGTCATTGAAGTTATTATTTGGGACTCTTTGGAATGCTGTCAGGGGATTAAGGACAAATACTTGAGAAAATTAAGCTTTCCCTCCCTTTCTTTTTTTTGGTGGTGTTTACAGCTTTTCCTAGAACCACTTAGTAGGCTGGACAATGAAAAGGTGAGTTTGATTTAGGAAAGAGAGGGTTAGTAGGTTAGTAGGCTGGTATTTAAATTGTGAAGCATGCCGTCATAAAAGCACACAATGAAATGTGAACGTGCAAGACATGCTGGGATCCAAACCTCGTGAAAGCTCCCAGTCCTAGGAACAGACTGTGTGTACCCACATGGACAGTGACTTCTGCCTGTTTTTAGTTGGCCTCCGAGGAATAAAGTATGAAGCAGCAAGAAGAGAGCTGCTCAGCCTTCCTGTTAGTTCTTATTTCTGTTCTTCAGTAATTAGACACTGTTCCAGCTCTTGCTGAATCCCACAAGAGTCTTAGCTAACAGATGATTCTTCATATTGCAAACAGAAATGTCGTTGTAAACTCAAAGAATGAAGCCAAAGCAAAACAACCTCTCTCCCCCCTCAAAACTGGAGTCCAGTATGTTTGTTCCTAGTCACCTGTTTTCTTCAAGGGGAGGAGGGGAACATGGGCTGTCTGGGAAGAAATCCCGTGAATTAGAGTTAGTCATGGGGAGGGAGATGAGTGAGATTTCCATAAGAAAGAGGTTTGCTTAGCAGCTAGTGAGGTCTCCTTAGAAGCGATGCCATTGAAACAGGAACATAATTATAGGTTAAGCATCTTGAAATAACATTCACAACTTTTTTTCTTAGTTCAGCAAATGTGATGTGAGGATTGTGAAGAGGAGTTAAATTAAATACCTTCTAAAAACCCAAAGTGAGCTGTTTCCTTCCTAGATATTATACTTTAATAACAGCATGCCTGCCATCTAGGAGAATGATATTCAATGATGCTACTAATACAGACATAAATGCTGCATATTTGTGTTAAAATCATATTCACTAAGGCAGAGATCTGATGTGTTTTGCAATATACTATCTGAACCTGTCATTTTTGAAATGATATGTTAGACTGAGGAGACAGCAAAAGAAAATCTATTTGTGTACTTATTTTCTGTGGAGAAACACTCTCCTAAGTTCTCCTCTGAAGGAGTGGGACCATGTGTCCTCACTTTTTTGGTTATAGTGGTGTCAGGGTGGCTCATTCCCCTGTACTTGGGGAAGGAAATCAAATCGCATCTGACACTGTAAATTTATCCAACAAGAGAAGGATCCTCTTCAGTCTCTTCAGGCAGTTGAACTCCTGTCACCAAAGAATATTTGAAGTTAATTTGTACTCAATACTTAAATCCCTCTACTTGCTCTTTCAAAACAAAATTTGCAAGTAGACTTCTTTCTTTAATTTTTTTGCCATGGAGCATCAGAATGCAAGTGATGTGAATCAAGATGAAGACTGTCATACCTCCATATCAGCTTAAATTGAAAAGGGGTTGGAATAAGCTTTCAGGGTTTGGATGCTTATCTGAAGCTTTTCCAAATATTCTTAGAAGTTAGATTTTGTATCTGAAGAGAAAAGGTGCTCACAGTTCTTCAGAACTTGCTGTGGCTTGATGTGTTGGTGGAGATACCTTTTATTCTCCTACTTCAAGTTACAGTGTCCCCATCAGATCTCTGTGTCTGCCTGCACACGTGTAAGCGGGGAATGAGCCAAATGTTTCACAGTCTCGAGAACTAAATTTAAGCTGCACTTGTTTGTACAGCTGAACATTGGCTCCAGAAGGGATATCAAGTGTGAGAAGTTGGGGGGTTACTGGTTTTCTTACTAGTAACAGCTTTCTCATCACCACCCCAAATGCCCTGCAAGGGTGGTGGGAGTTAGCTTGCACTGTGCATGGGTTGTCACACATCTGTTTTGGGAGAGAAATAAGTCATTTCAGTTACTGTCATTCTCGCACTATCTCTAAGCATTTTGATTCGTTTAAAAAGAGCTTTCCCTAAACAAGTCTGTTATTTCTGTGACGTTTTGTCTCTGGATCCAGGCTGAAGCATGTGGCTAGCTAGGAGCTCCCTTTTTTATTCTCAGTCCCTAAAATACTCCAAAAAACCCAACCCCATAATCCACAAACCACCAAACACCCCAAACTCCCCAAATCCTGTATTTTCTCAAATGATCTCTGACACCTCAAAGAATAGATTCATATTCATGTACTTGATATAAAGCTCAGCTTCCTTATATTCCCAGCAGTAAAAGTCATGGTAAGTTGTGGCTGGTCACTTGCTCATCTTGTTTCCCATACCCAAACTAACTTACTCCATGTGTTTTTCCTATCAGTGTGAAGCTGTGCAGTATGCTGTGTTTGTGCAGTGGGATATTGAATTCCCACAGGAGAAGTTAGATACTACTTGATGAAATCTTACTTTATATGAAGAAGATCCATTCAGCACCCTGTAATATTCTACTTGTGCATTAATTTTCACGAGTTTGGCCAAAACACTGTAGTAATTTTTAAGAACACCTGCACTGATTTTTGTCTTTTATTTAATAACTTGTAATAATCACTTGCAGATAGAACCGAGTATCTAGAAAATGCTTTTCTCTTATCTGTGATCTATTTAAGAATGCTTTCATATTTCAGTGCTAGACGATACACGAACAGAGAGGTATAGTAAATCTTTTTTTTTTTCCCCAATGTATTCATTATTCATAAGTAACTCACAGAACAGTCCAAGCAAACTAATTACAGACTATGAGTACTTTGTAAATTATTGAACTAGACTATTTGTGGCATGCTATTGAAACGAACTCTCCAGTAAGTGTGACTGGTACTCCTGAATTCCAGAATAACAAAGTCAGAAAAATGCTAAATTCTGAACAGAGGATTTATGGTTTCAAATTTTATTTATATAAATTTATGCCATACTTTGCAGACCCTATTTGGCCAAAGAGCTAGTTAGATCCTGCAAAAACATTGTAACTGCTATACCTGTTTATGTAAAATACTTGAAAATTTCCATATTTATTTTTAATCTAATGACAGAAAAAGTAAAACAAGGATATAAGAAACTCACTTTTATTCTTTAGGTGTGTTTTCAGACCAATAAAATGTATTAAGTTTGTATTGTTCATCTGTTTTGTTACAGATAAAATGTGTCTCTGGTGTGGGTATGACGTTTCCTGGATGTTTTTTGTTGTTTTTCACATGAATTTGTCACACACAGGATTTCAGTCTCTGTTATCCTGTTCAACAGACAGCAACCTACTGAACTATTTTATTTTAATACGTTGGCATTTCCCGCTGGTATGTTCTCAGTGGAAAAGTATTGGATAAAATTGGTGTGATTTGTCAGCCATCTCAGGAGGGCGGCCAGGGCAATGCCTTGGAGGGCTTACCTGTCACTGGCTGTACTTGGATTTCATCCTTTGAAGCCAGCAGAGTTGTATGAAGTCATGAAATTATTTTCATTTTGACTTTGAGAAAGTCCAATTGCTTCACTTTCTGGAAGAAATTACTAAAACACCTCTGTTTTTCCTCGTTATTGGACTGATGCCTGTGGATGCTGGTGAGAAACTTTCTTCCAGTTGCCACATGTCCCAGGTCAGTCAGAGAGCAGAAGCCCTCTGACAGGTGGCCCGTTGATAGTGTATATTTGTACAGAACCTACAACTGCTGTAGGGTTGGTGATGTATATTTCTGATGGCAGGATATAACAAGAAACAAAACCGGGGATGGCTTTCAATTCAGTAGAAGTGTTTCCGTGTGAGGTAAATGCAGCTCTGTGGAATCCATGACTCCTTTATGTAACTGTAATTTTCTCCCTGCAATTGAAGTGCAGAAGCGGAGACTCTCCTGGCAGGCGCTGGGGATATGGGTAGCTTGATACTGGTTTACTTCAATGTTACGAGTAAACTACTTACTCTACCCAGGAAAAAGGATGGTGAAAGCACAGATACACAACCGCAGCCTTTGATGCAAATATTCTTTGCTGGGGAACCATACTGGATAACTAATTCTAGTTGCTGCAATTTTTTTAATACTGGCAGAACCTCAGGTTTCAAACTCTGTCACTAAAGTAGACTGCAGCCAAACTGTTCCCAGTTGGACATCACCATGACACAGGGCAGAATCAAGCCTTCAGGGAGCTGAACAGAATTCCTTTTTCCAGGTTGAGAAATTATTTATCTCTGCTTCCTATACTGTAGAGATAAAAACACTAAGCCCTTATTTTCTTAGTAAAGACAACATGTATTATTAAATAGAACATCCATTCATATGCTATACTCTGTTATTTATTAATTTCACTTTTGCGACATCCTATTCACACACATCCTTTAGGCATTTTCTTTTCAGTGAGATGAGTAAAATTTGTTTTCTCATCATCTTTATCCATGGTAAAAGGCCAGCAAGTACATTTTGCTTCTCTGAATTTAAACTTAGAAGAAATATTTGCTTGACTGATTTTATTATTTCCTCAGACTTATTTCAACTCCATTCTAAGTATGGATAAGTAATAAGATAATTGCATAAAAGTTCAAGTAATCAAATGTGTAAGAACAATCTGAAACACGTATGCTCAATCTCAGTAATGTTTGCCATTAGAACTAACATCCTACTTAACTATGTTGCTTCTCTTCCTCTGCCCTCAGCCCAGATATTATTATCTTGTTTTCTATCACAACCTCAATCTTATTTTATTTTGGTCTATCTCTTAATATTTAATCAAAAGCCATTTCAGGAAGGGAACCTTGTAGGTTACCTGGGGGATGAACAAATAAATGTTGTGGGAAGAATATTCTCCCTACACACCTCGTGAGGATGCGGATTTGCGTGCAGCTGCTATTTTCAGTCTGGATACAGGAACATCGTTATCCCAAACTTAGAAGGGTGCTTGGCTTGAGCTCTCTCTGCAGGAAACGTGCTGCATTCCCATGTTTAGCAGTGAATCTCTGACCTTTCATGCTTCAAGTTTCTGTTGGACTGAGCAGGCTTTCAAGCCAGCGGAGGTTGACTCTGACCCTGTGTGCAGTTCCTTGGCACAGGATGTTTAGTGCCACTTACAGATGGTTTCTTCACAAAGAAGAATAAATGCCCCAGGCTTCCCAGGTATTCCACTTTCTCATGCATGCTCTCCTATCTGCTCCACACTAGAGAACTAGAGAAAATGCTGTTTTAAGTGTTGTGTTACATGGTTTAATCCTTTAGGAATGGGTGAAACAAGACTTTGGATAACCCACTCCAGACCAGCTCAAGAGAGCAACGAATAGGAAAAAGGTTGTTTTTTTTTCCTTCTTGATTTCCCACTGCTTTCAGAACCCCTTTGGATTAAGGACAGTATTTCCTTAAAAATCCAGGACTTGTCTGCAGCCCCTTTCCTCCTCCTTGTGTAGTTACACTGCCTTCTTCAGAAAGACTTGTTGAGGAGTATAATCACTTAGTAGCATTTTTTAACTCCTTCGTTCTCCTCATTCTGCCAGTCCTCGCCATTCAATATGTCAGTTCTTCGTGTGGCATTTCTGCAATAGCAGCTGCAGTAGCCTTGTAGGCTTTGTGCTGTGAAAATTATCACAAATGAGAAAACACCTTTCTGAAAACCCAGCTCCTTATTTGAGATGGTCATAACTGCTCAGGGTATGGGTGCAGCATGTTTCCTCAAATGTATAACAACTGTGAAAGAAAGTTGCTTGTCTCTCACATACAGGACAATTTGGCTGCACAGTCAAAGCAGGGAGCATCTGGAGCATGAAAGTGAACTGAGTGACAGCTTCTGCCAAATACTGATGGGGCAGTTAAGATGTTACCAATCCTGGTTCTGAATAGCTCTGTAGTATTCAAGTTGGGGCAAGGCAAAGAAAGAAAGATTCTTCTGGCCAATCCACTGAAAACCGGCCCTGGACTATAGAGTCATGGTGCTAGGGTGGCACATCCTGTGCAGACATATAAGCCCTTTCAGGTTAGCAGTAGACAGCATGTTCTCAGTAACAGAGACTAAAATGATGCCCACGTTAACAGAATCACAATTTTAGCTTACTGATGAAGTTGCTTCTAACTCTGTCAGATGCGATGTAAATAAGCCAAATAAGACCCACTTCTTTTGAAAGTAGGAACGATAATGAATTTTTTTCTTTCTTCCCTCCCCTACTCAATACAAAAGTAAACAGGAGACTATCGTCTTGGAGAAAAGCATGTAGCCAATGGCATTGAAGATGAGAAACAAATAAAAACAAAGGTCAGAAGTTAGAGCTACTTGTTTTGGTGTTTAGAGAACTGCTTCCTTTTATCCATGGTATGGGAAGGATGTGTATGAATGGCATGAGCATGTGATTAGATTAGACTTCTCAAAATAGTGTCCACATTTTCAATCTGAAAATAGTTATACACTGTGTGTGTATACATATACATGTGAGCTATATAGCTGTGCTTTTATCTTTGTTAAAGTTCACTTATTATCCAAGATTTAACTGCAATGGAGTGACACAGTTCTGATAGCTCTTGGCATGTGATGTTGGCTACGAAGGGGTAAAAGAGTGAGTGTCTTGAAAATAGTTTCAAAAGACAACCTCACACCCCTAATCAGGGACTTTATGGCTTGTGTTGTGCAGAGGCTGGCTGGCAAAGTCAGCCTGTAACCCTGGCTGAGGAAAGGGGTATGTGCACTGAGAAAGTGCAGAGCTGGGAGACCTGAGAGAAGCAGAGGAAGACACAGACATGGAATATGTGACTATCAGGTAACAAGTAAGACGGTGATGAGGAGGTGGAGAAAAGGTCCCAGTCCTGTGTGCCCTGAGATAAGTAGTAATTTTGCCAATGGCAGCACGAGAGTCTATTGAATGAGGTCTCGTCAAGGGAAAGGAATAAATTAAAAACAAAACCAAGAGGATGAAAGAAAAAAAGAAAGAAAGAAAAGGAAAAAGCAGAGGAAAAATTCCTATAGCAAAATGATTGCATGAAGTGTTTAAGAGAGAGATAAACAGGAGGGAGTGGAACAAAGAGAAAAAGAAGGCAAAATTCAAAATTTCCGAATAACAGAACTCTCTCAGTTTTTGTTCATTATCCCTGTTTTGTGAACAGCTAGTGTATTGTGAATTCACTTAAATATCTAGTAGAGCACAATTTCTGCAACTGAATGCACTGAAGTATAACGGATTGGAATGAAACAAGGAAAGAAAAATTGTCTTTTATCTTTATCTGTAAGGCCTGAATAGATGAGGTGATCCTCTTTGAGAAGAATAACACAAGCAGACGCTATGGAGGCAAAGTAGCTGAATGACCTGTTCAAGGTCATCTCACAGGCAACAGGCAAATCTAAAAAGCTTGGAGTTACATTGCACAGTCAATGAATTCACAAAGCTGACAGAGGGCTCTCATGCTTTAATCCAGTTTTGCAGGTTTGAATTTTTTTTTTTCTTCAGAAGAATTCCAAACATCCCTTTAGAAACTTTAATTTAGAATGAAATGGATGATCCGGTACTGTCTGAAGTCTTATAATGCTCCCTAGAATGGTCCTTCTCAGTCTGTTCCTCCCATCCAAAGCCCAATGCTAACTATTAAGGGAAATCCCTCTTTTCTCTGAAGCATGGCTGGAGGGATACTGAGCAATCTAACATAGCTTCAATGACCTGATGATTCCCAGTAAAGAATCGTTGTACTCTGATACAATGGAGTAATTCCTCCTTGTGGACTTTCCTTGCAATTCTGCTTTCTACAGTTATACTGGTTAATATTTCTAAAGACAGCAAGAAATGTAACCGTCAGGCACTGGAGGCCAAATTTCAATCTAATGCAAACCCACTAATAGAACTTGAAGTAGAATTCAGCTTTTAATTTATTAACTTGAGAGAGGGCATGTTGCAAAGAAGGGCCAGATGAACAGCTATATGTAAGTATATAGCAAACACTCTCTGCTTTAAACAGTACTTGTGCCTTCAGGCTAAAGCATTAGTAATACATATTAAATAAGTTCCTTGACAAAGTGTGCTTCCAAATGCCATTTTGTTGAGCCTTTTACTGAAACCAAAAGGTTTTTTACTATTAGGTCTTTGATCTCTTAGGGTAGTTCTCGTAGTACAGTTTTAGCTTTGTGTCTTCTAAGAAAGGAGATATTTGAATATCTCTCTGTCTCCTGTGTTCTAGTTTCCTGAGTTTGCCTAAAATTCCAATGGAAAACCCTGCTGATTTATGAAACAAAATCAATACTTTATTACATATACCTTTTTCCCTGAAATCACTTGACAGCAATCAAAGAAAGTCTCTGAAAAAAAATTTAACATTAGCTACAGGAATAGTAGAGTAAAAGTGGACCAGTTACTTACTCCCCATCAATTACATTATTAAACTAAAGAATCGGATATTGTTTTATGCATTTCAATACATAATTTTGTAAACTGTTGAACAAAATTCTGTTAGACATTGTTTCTAAACGATTTTGTTTATCTTATTGTAAGACATGGCAGAACGTAGCTCATAAAAAACAAAAGTGAAGATGTTATCATGTAATGTACAATATCATAGTGGGAAGAGTGTAACATCAATGATTTGCATATAAATCTCAGAAGCATTCTGAGTGATGATACAGTGAAAATGCCAATAATGAAACTATAGGTACATTGCTGTGCCTATTTTAAAACCATGTTCTGAGGTGCCATATGTATACAATTCTAATCAGGCTATCAGTTTTCATGTTGCAAATAAGGAGTAGTATATAATATCAAAAAGATAATAGAAATACAATATGATTGGTGATAATGTTATTACATTCCACGTACTATTAGTAGATGGGTTGAAGCATTATGAGGAGGATTGAGCTCAGCAGGTGAAGTTTTTTCAGTAATGTAGAAATTGGCAGACAGAATAACACACATGAGGTATCTGGAAATTTTTCAGGGTTCTGAGGAGCCATTGCAAAACCCTATGAGGTCATCAGGTAGAGAAGTAATTTTAAACAAACATTGTTAGTCAAGAAAACAATTTTTCTATCATCCCTGGGGACCAGGTTCATCTCATCAGTGATGATTTAACTGCTATCTGCTCAGGACTACAGGTGGTAGGTCCCGAAAACAAATCTCTTGGCAAAGGACTCCTGTTTCCTTTCCATAAAAGCTGAAATTGATCCCAAATATAACCACTTTAAGACTGAAATATAAAATCCACTTGACCTTTCATAGTAATAATGAAACGGAGTTACAAGAAAGAAATCTGATGTCTCCATCTACTTCAGCCTAGGAGGACCTAATAGATATTCAGTCAGAAACTGAATTTTGAACATGTTTGTTAAAGCCCACATGTGGTTTTAGAAAGAAATGGAGTTTCTGTTTTTCAGATGATAAGTTCCAGCCTGTATTTAAAATCACTGGCTTTGAGATTGTTTTCTTTCAAGGGAGAAGGGTTTTTGATTCAATGGGTCTAATTTTGGGATTGCCCCTGTAAATAAATGAAGACAGGCTTCTACAGGACTACTTCTGGTGTAGACAGTTACATGTAAATGATAAAATAATCTTGTCCATTTAATGCTCTTACACTTAGGAATTCTGCATTAGATTCCGAGCAGAAAAAGGGGTATATTGATGGCCTCTTTCATCAGGGTTGTTGTCTGCATACCTGTGACTAGTTTTCCAAAAGCTTTCAACATGAGCCTTCTTTGGCATCCTGGGTGCTGCATACCTATTATTATAGGAGTATTATAGCACTAACAACTATTCATTTATCATGACATGTCATTATACTGAGACTTCAGCAATGATAGATTCCAAAGCTTATTTGAAGTATGGCTATTATAGATTCGGTTATGCTTTTGGCCACATGGGGCTTCACTGGAATTATTTTGGATTTATTTAACTGTAACTGAAACCAGAATTTGTCCCCATGGCAATTCAGCATTTCAGAGTTTTGAAAGGCTTGAGCTGTCATAAAGAGCTAAAATATAAGGTGTGAACGTACAAACAAACAAAAAGAAACATGTGTGGGCATAAGATATATTCCCTAGTCTAGAAAATTTAAATTAGAGCAGAAAAATTCTAAGCAACTCCTTAATGGAAGTGTCAGTGTAGCTGTAATCATGGCAGCAGAACCAGACACCACTTCAAGAAATAATCAAATGAAAAAGAAATACAAGACGGAGGAAGAAAGTAAAATTGTAATATACAGTGTGAGATGGTTTCTGGTACAATCTAACTGCATGTCAACTCTACTAAAGCCACTCCTCTGATAAATTCCGTGAGCACCTACACCTTAACTACTTACAGGTGCATTATTTCTATTAGTAGGTTATCCAAAGCATAAGACTGGAAGGGGTCTGGAATATTAAGAAACCCTTTGTATAATTGCAGCAGTCATATAACAAATGTTTATCATGTTCACAGCAAAAACACCTCAGATGCTGTCACCAAACCTGTTCAAAAACCAAGACTGAAAGACCAGGCTGACACTAAATTACATATGGAAAGACATTAAGAAAGACTAAGTGCTTTCATGGTGCTCTGTGTTTTGCAATCACAGGAGTCTGTTAAATGCAACTCCCCAGAGGAAAACTCCCATGGGCTCCACTACTCTGACTTAGGGGGATGAAAAACAATCCTGCACACTGCAGATGTGGCAGTCGGGTTTTCATCCAGTGTAATGGATTTTCCACTGTGTTAATGAAATGCTGATTGCTGATTGGATGCATCTTAGTAACACAAGATCAATTGGACTTCCTTATTATAACAAAGATAGTGTTCATTTTTCTCAATTAATCGGCCTCAGCATCAGCATCTTGGCTGTAGTCAACCAGTGATTACAAATTGACTCTGGTCTCTCCCTTGCAAAATGGACATTTTAAATAATTTTCTCATTTTCCTGTGCTGTAGTGGAAATCATGCACGTGCACTCATAAGTAGAGAGTAGACTTGATTTTCTTTGCACTTTAGCCAAGATCTGGAGCTTGTCCAACAACAATTAAATCATACCACAGACTTCAATGGCGTGGGGCAATTTTATCCTGTTGTGAAAGGGAATGTTTCTCTATAATTATTTGGTCAACAGGAAGATTATACTCAAGTTACATATACTGATGATTTCTTATTCCAGTCCATGTATTGTATCTGCAACAATGGTATGCAAATAGTTTTCACTGGTATTGAAACATCTCTTTATCTCTCTCTTCCTCCTCTCCTCCCTTTTTCTGTTCCTTAGTTGTAGATGGAAGAAAACAGCTTATTTAGATTATATCCCACTTTTGTATAGAGATTGATCAAATGTTTTCCTTTCCTTAGCAGCAAATGAGAGAAATATTTACGTCCTCTTACTAAACTTTTGTGTCTTTAGCATTCACGTCTGTCTGTGGACCGTGGAAACAGTTTGTAGGATGTCTGTGTGTAGGTTTGGATCACTGAACAGTGCAGGGAAGGAATAAAGTACTTTAATTCACCTGCATGATGAGCAGGGGCACCCCACGGAAGAGGAATCTGGAAAACTGAGGACAAAAAAGGGTAGTTGATGCAATAATGATTGTCAGACAAGTTATTAACTTGTGTCTCCCAGTTAATGGGAGAACATGAAAATATACGTGCCTACTGCCCAGGGTGCAATGAGTCCGTTTTACCTTTCCTACAATATACTGGATATTCACCAGCTCAGGAATTTCCAAAGTGAAGGAAACCTTTCAGTAGCCAAAGTGGATGTCAGCAGGATGTTGTCAAGTGTCTTAAAAATAATGCTGTCAAGAAGGCGGCAAGCACAGTGGCCTTCCAATGCCCAACACATTCTGAACTAAACAGGACTATCTTTCCCATAAGTATTTAAATTGGCCATGAGTTTACAACTTAATGTCAAATTGTCTCACTATAGTTACCATTTTCTTTAACTTTTAATTTCCTTTTTAAAATTTTATTATTTATTTGGAAGTCAGCTCTAAGTTAGAGTCACTAAAGGTCAAGACTTAGGTAGTTTTCACATTATAAAGCCAAACCAACAGATTAAGTCAAGAGTAAATCTCACTCCAGTTAAAACAGATTGGTTTTTTTCAATCTTCCATTTAGTTGTACTTTGAAGAAAAAGTTAGCTTTTGTGTGTTCATATTTCATGATTACTCATAACAGATATGGAGATCACAGCTTAACGTCCATTGCTTAAAAATTGCGTCAACGAGGTTGTTTAACTCAATCTCCACTCCCTACTGTGGGAAAAACCTCTGAATACTTTCTAATAGTTTTTCCTTTTCTCTTATATCCTATTGCTATCAGAGTTCATTTATATTCTCCCAGCTTACTTCTCATAGCAGTCCTGACCAATTTAAGAAGCCTGCTGCCAATGTGCAGACTTCCCCAGGGTCTGTAACATCATAAAGATAAGCTCTGATGTTGTTAAGAGAAGCATCCCTGTCTCTTGCTTAGGATTTTTTTAAAGTAGACAAAGTGAAATAATAATATTATGCTAAATGTGATTAATATGGTAATCACATTTGTCATCTCAGAAGCATTCTATCAGCTCTTCTTCTGTTTCAGACAAGAAAACTCTTCTCATTTTCTTCCATGCTTTATCTTTCGAAAGGAAAAATGTAAATAAATTTTGCAGGGTAAGGGTGTCCTTATTCAGTTTCAGCGTGGTATAAAGGAATATTCTACCATGTAAACTTCGAACGGCAGAACCTGTCATGCAGGCTTGGTTTTATTGCTCTTATTTTGTGTCAAGTGCGTCCATATAATCGATGTGAGACCAACCAAAAAACATCTCCATGTTAACATGCTTAAGCCTGATTATAGATAAATTTACAGGAAATACTATATATCTTGGTGCTCAGACTCTGGTTAGTCAACCTTGTATTTATGGGGCCCTTCTCCAGCCTGATTTCAAGGATCTTTTTGTGGCCCAGATCCAGGAAAGCACTTAGGAACATGCTTATGGTTTAATGGGCATCTAATGTTGTGCTGGACTAAAAAAAGTATTGGAGCCATACAATGCTATCATTTTTTGTACAGCAGTCTTTATTAATGCCAACAGAGATTTCTGAATCAGTAAATGGTAAATGTCAACCACTGGTACCATGTAGACTCTGACAGAGAGCTATCCCTTGTGTTTGAAAGGATAAGTTTGGAGGATATAAATTTTACAAGCTGCAGCATGTGATGGGTTTAGGGTAGTAACTGCTCTATTATGGGTCACAGTAAGGAACTTCTTATTTGGTGAGTTTTTTGCTTTCTTATACCCAGATGTAATCTCATGGCAGTTCCCTTAGTTACTAAGGGAATGGCTCATTCTATGTTCCTTTGTATGTGCTCAAATACCTGGTACAAGTTTAGACAAAATCAGATGTTAAACCACTGGAATATGAAGCAAAGAAGCAGGAGTTTGCAGTCTCTACTCTACAGTTTGTCTCTACTTCCCTGTACCACTGTGGGGAACAGGAAAACTGGGTAAGAACCAGTAGTGAAAGCTGCCTGCAGTCGAAAGCATCTGAGGTAAATCAAACCAAGGCCAACTAGGTGCTCTACAAACAACTCCTCAGAACTCAGGGCACGGTCATGCTGGTACTTCACAGCCATGAACTTCAGAAAAGCTTTTTATAAAACAAAGGCATACTAGGCTTTTGCCTGCAAACTTTTAGGCACTTAACTTTTGAAGAATCGAGCTCTAACCATAGCAACTCGAGGAGATGAGAAAGAATAACAGTTTTCTGGCATTCGCTTAGAGTAAAGGTTCAGGCTTTTCTGCTGATGGGAAAAAGTCCTCTGACCCTCCTGATAGAAAAGTCAAATGCTGAAAGGTACCGGACAACCATAATTTTCACTACAATCAACCTCTGAATGTTACATGCATTCAAGGACTTAACAGGAAAAATTCCTACAGGAGAACGTATGGGAGGGTCTAGCTTTTGACATCCCAATCAGGAGTAGTAGGTGTTTTGAGGTAAAAGACCAAGGGATTGGGAAAAAAACACTTTTAATGGCTTTGAATCTTTGATGTTAATACAGACTAGAGAACAGTATGTCCCTGATTTGCCCTGTGATGGGAAAAGAAATGTTGTGTGTCTTTTGAGTGTGAACGGACTCTGAAAAGAGTTGTCCCCACTTCTTCTTGGCTGGAAGGACCTTGTCTGTGTCAAGTGGCCTGGACACTGGGGAAAAAGAAGGACTGAACAAAAAATATGTGCAGTACAGGCAATTCCAGCATGCTGTGAGACTGGAACAAGACTAAGTCCCTTTGATCTGGCTGTATATGATATTCTGATCCCTCATGAGACAATGACACAAAGGTGCTGTAAATCTCAATAGAGGACAAAGAAAGATATTTAAAAGGCAAGTAAAAATTCAGTAGTGGCCTAACATAGTAGTACTATGATTTTGTCCTGCAAGTGCATAAGAATTTGTAAAGGGATTTAAGTTCTGATGGTTTTGAGGTTTCTGCAAGGTGAAAGGGAAAGTGATAGTATTGGGGGAAGAATGGCCATTCAGGTTTAATTTGGGCAAAACCATTCTGTAAAAGCTTTAAAACCAGTTGAAATGCAGTTGACTGGAAAAAAATTAAAAAAAGGTAAAATATGTGTGGTCTTTCAAAGTTCCAAGCAAGGAAATCACAGACAAAAGCAAAGTTTGGGGAATAGGGATAAAAAAACAAGACTAGGAAGAAAATTTCATTTTTGTCCTATTTTATAAAGGGATATAAAAACTACAGTTGCCCTGTGCTGCTGAATTGTTTTTCAGCCTGTAGTCTTCAATAAAAACAAGTTGAAAAAGTGTTAAGCTTCTAAGTTTCTGGAAAAAAATAGTCAACATTGGTATATAATTCTCTTAATTGAATTATATTTTTTCTGGGTTTACTGAACTACCTGATATAGTTTCAGCAGAGAATTGTATTCCATTTATACCGGATATAATTCTTGTGCTGAAGTCTGGGTTGCTTCAGAAAACTGAACTCAATAGGATTTTCTTTTTAGAGAAAATCCTGCAAAATGAAATGGAAATATATTAATGTTACCAAAAAAAAAAAAAGGCAGGAAAGCTTTTGGTACCAGACAGTGATTTTAATGAATAAGATTAAATTTCTTGGCCGAATACAAGAGAGTGTCATGTGAAAGCTATTTGGAGGCTTTTTGTATTTTCTTTACCTACCTGCACTGGTGTAGATTGTCCTTCCCATGGAAATGTCCCTCTTTGCCAGCAATCACCCCTCAAATACCCATTTTATTTGGCAGGAAAGGGTTAATGAATTTGTCCTGCGCTGCAGATCGATGTCAAATAAGTTCCTGTATGGTAGAAATTCCCTGCTGAAGGAACTTGGAGGGCAGTGCTTCAGCGGTCATGCTGCCCTGACTCCTTGAGGAGAGCCAGCTGCAGACACAGAGCCACAGCTCTGTGTGTGAACAGAGGCTATTTGCAGGACTTCTAGTGACCTTTGGTGATCCTGGATGCTGCGTCCACGTTTTCCAAAGACAATTCAGAACATAAAGTCCAAAGATGTGGCCTTTTGAATCTCTATTTCTTATAGACTGTTAATGAAAGGAAAGAACATCAGCAAGCGCAACACTTGTCATAGAAGGTGTACTTTTTAGCAATAAATAAAGATTAAAGATAAAGAAATAAAGATAAAATAAAGACAAATATAGTATGAAAAGAAAACTTTTTATTGCTATGTTTTCCCTAAGAAATTCTACTAGGGGAAGTGCACTATCAGTTGGTTTTTCTTATCACAATATTTTCTACCCTTACGCTGTAACAGGGAGTCTCTCCAAGGGCTGTGAACATGAAATGGTTACACCTGTGAGTTAAATGGAAAAATATGCAGTGAAATGGTTACACCTGTGAGTTAGATGGAAAAATATTCAGTAACTGATTCCAGAGGCTGCTTATATCTGAAGAAAATATTTATTTAGCATAAGAGACCTTTGAAAATAACTATTAAAAATCAGTTGATGTTAACGAAATCTTGTTAGGTCAGTTTGGTTGGTTTGCAACTAGAAATTCTGAAACTTTGCACATGTGCTCTTTTTTCCTGCTTGGTGTTCTTTGTTAAGTGCTGGGTAATGTAAAAACATCTAAAATCTTTAGACTATTAATTGCCTCAGTGGTTGATCTTTTGTGGGGTGTTTTTGCACATTTTGTACATTTTCATTTATTTGATAATTTACAATAGCCCTTCGGAAGGTCTGGGTTACTATTTCATAATTAGCCATTGCTGTGGTCATTTGTACTTCACATAAGATAAAAATTAAAAAAGGGGGTTCTAGGCAGAGCTGAGACCCTTCTGTTAGCTGAGGTGCCAAGAAGCACAGCAGGCTGCTTAGTGCTCATCCATCATCAGTTAGAGCCAACCTGTACCACCTGGTGGGAAGCACCTGGAAGAAGTTGCTCAACCTGGCAAAGGGATACTGAGGAGTAAAGGAAGAGGACTAAATGAGGGATCAAAGGCTGGAAGTGGGGGAAATGAGAAGCTAGGCTAAGCAGCACGAATATTCTGTGAAATGATCTTGAGACTATCAAATGTTTTTTTTTTTCTGGCCGGAAAATTTGGGACCTGAGGAGGTTCTTTGGGATGATATGTGTGTGTGTAGGAGCACTATGATTTTTAATGACTTCCTGAGAAATTCTTTGCTCAGGAAAAAAGGGATAGGTTAGATAGTTCTTGATTAAATCAAGGGATTGATGTCTTCAAGGAGTGACCAGCCTTCACTTTTTTGATAAGTTAAAGAGGAGACCATGCTGTGAACTAAACTACCCTCAGTTTAATGAGGTCCGTAGTATATGAGATGAACTCTGAGGCCTCTCCAGAGTTCAATTTGCCTGCAGTTTGCAGCTTGTCAGTTTATCTCAGGAATCCAGCACCATTAGTAACTGTTTCCTTTTTCCTTAAAGACAATAATCAGATTAACAGAGCATAGACGTGACAAGGAAGCTGGGTTTTAGCAGCTTTCAACGGACTTTGCTGAGACTTGTGCTTCCACATCTCTGCCTAATGAAATCCACCTCCATACGTTAGGGAAGTGAAGCCCTGTGTTACATCCCACAGTTCTTGGGCAGGGCTACAACTTGTCTGTTGTGGAACTCAAACTGCTTATCTTCCTGCTTTATCTTCTCTTGTTGAATACATAAATCTCAGTAGTTTGTCACAACTGGCCTGACACTTTGTAGCCTAGAGGGTAGAAAAATTGCTGGGTTCTTCAGCTGCATGAGCACCGAAACCCACCAACAGGCCTCAAACTGCATCTTTGTGCATATTCACGCTTTTGAAAGTGCAGTGGGCTTAATATTCCTTTGGGAACATTTTCTCTGGCTTAAAGTATCTCTAAATTGTAGTAAAAGCTGCAGTGTGCTCCAAGTAGACCTGAAATGATCTTAAAATATTGTACTCAGATATTGGTAGAATACTAGCTCTAGAAAACATGTATAAATTCATCAGTAGTCATCACATAATGAAGGACTGTTGTTACTCTTGTAATAAAGTACTTAAGCTAGCATGCTTATTCTGCTAAAGTCTTGTGATGAGGCTGTTGAAGGGCTAATGAGAATCAAGTATGGAGTTGCTCTTTGGAAGCATGGAGTATTTCCATATAAATAATTTCAAACTGTTGAGTGCTGGAGGCTGCATTAGATCCCTCAACTGAAGTGGGCTAATTAAATGCCCATTTCTCTGCTTTTTACAGAGCTCTTGAAAGTAGAGGCATTTATTCCTGGATTCTTTGACTGAACTGTCTCCAGCTATGCCTCATACTTGAGTCTTTGCTCTGTCTGCTCACCTATCCATCTATAGGCTCTGATATTAAGAAGGGGGAAAGCATAGTTTTTTTCTCCAGGCATTCTTTGACTATTCTCCGGAAGAGGTGCTGTGGCTGTGTCCTGTCTCTCTAAGTTCCTTTCCTTGACACAGAGATTTGTGGAGGTCTCTAGCAAAGCCATTGACACCTATATTATTTTCTTATCATCGCCTGGCCTGCCTTTCTGTTTAACTCCACAACCCTGTTCATTATGCTAAAGTGGGACACAACTTTTTTTGCACATAACTTTGTTGATTTGTAATACCTTTGGAGGTATAACAAATTCCTTCTGTCCTTCGCTTTTCATAGCAGGTCAGAGGGATTTTTGGGGGGCTCTGAGTGCTTCTCTTCTTTTCTCACAGCTTGAAAAAGACAGTTTTTCACCCTGGGTCGTGTTGTCCTTGTTTGCTAGGAGGATCTTTGCGATCAGGATTCAACTTGTGGCTTTGTAGCAGGTCCTTTGATACCCTGTGCTAGTAAACTTCTCTGTTGCTATAACAGAGGGCCAATAAAGTTCCTCTCTTCTCCCTCATCTTTGCTTGGTTTTGCCTTATGAAATGACTGCCTTCTGTGGGCTGGGAGGCTTTCCTCCATTGTGTTCACTTAGGACCTCACATAGAATGAGGAGCCAGTAAATCAACATAATTACCATGACAAACATAGCTGAGAATATGCTCCTGAAGTTTCTTGCACTTTGCTATTGGTGCTGTCCTGCATTTGTCCAGTTTTTCTTTTTTTTTTTTTTTTTAAACCTGTGAATTTCTATAATGCTTTCTGCTCAGCAGATCTACAAAAACCAGCATTTTAACAAAGATTTATTTTACAGGAATAATTTTCTGAAGAGAAGGTCTGTATTACAGGGTGGATTTCCACGTTCATTTGAGACATCCAAGAGCTGCAGCAGACTATACAGGATTGCCTTTTGAAGCACAATGTTGTCAGGTCAGACATGGTGTTTTCAATAAGCCATTGGGAGTCAATTAAAAATTCTGCGTGTTCTGGCCTGTTTTAGCAGTGACAGCTCCTGAGTCCAGGTCAGGTCAGGTTTATTTCAACCACACTGTGCTTTTTCTATGCAAGATTCACATGAGTATTTACAGGCCATTGCATTGACCCTTGGTAGAAAAACCCTCACACAGTTTACAGCCTTTTTAAAAGTGAGAGAAACACAGTTGTCAGGACATTTTGAACTGTGCTGTGCTCATATTATTCCTATTGCAAGACTCTATCCCTTTGTTTGCTCAAACCTGTGTGACTTGACAGCTGTTTTGCTAGAAAATATTTTTCCTGGTCTCCAAACAAGACCTCTCCTAATGGAGATCTTGTTTCATGATATGTAGATGACTTGAGAAGGAAGATGCACTACAAGAAAGAAGAAGGAAGAATGATCTGAATCTCATCAAACCAAAAGATTTGTTCCATCCTTCTTGTTTCCATCACAAAAGGTAGAAATATCCATGCAGTTCCTCTTACAGAGCCCTGATTCTTCCCACAGACTCTATCTCCTGTCTGGTCCTTGATTTTCAAGGAGGCTGTAAGTTACTTTGATGTTTTTGCACCCCTACCATTAATATGTGGTTGACATAATCAGTGTTGTGTATAATTTGGGAGAAGTAGTGTGCCATCATGTTTCACTCTCTCATTACAAGCAGTGTATGTTGGCATGTGTCAGGAGGAGGGCTGGCTTTTAAAGCCAACACCTGTTTTTGGCTACTTTAGACAGGAGTAGAGACAGCTCAAGAACAGAGGTAGCACAGCAAGCACATCATTTTTCCTTCCTCTTTCACTCCTGAGGACCAGAATCAAGACTGGGGGAACCGCCAACACTGCAAGTAAGCCAGAATTTCTCTCTGCTCAGACAGGAGAAGGGAGCCCAAAACTAGGGGGAAAAAAAATCCATTCTGATAAACACAGAATCATCAGAAAGTTGTCTTCTGTTAAAATTTTGGGAAACTGTGGTGTTCTTCTGAAGAAAGAAGTCAAAATGGGGAAAACATTTATTTCCCAATGAAAGCTTTCTGATGGACACTGAACTCAGAAAGCAAAACTTACTGTGATGCAGTCAAAAAGGCTGACCCTTCAAATGCATGAATACAGTAAAAGGAAAGGAATGTAGGTATTTACCTGCACTGAGCAAGATACCAGTGAAGGCTTGTAGATCTGGAAAAGCCTTGTAGTCCTTGTCTTTACAGAGTTTAAGTAACTCCAATAAAAATATTCAGTCAATTGCAATTAAACTTTGTGGGATCCATGCCATAAACTCTAACTTTTCAAAGGAGAACTTGTCCTTTCTCTATCTGCTTCCACAACGTCTTCTGCCAAATAACACCTAAAAGCTTAATTCAGCCTTTAGGCTGGAAGTAGACATTTTTGTCCCTTTGCTTTTAGTTTGTGTTAAGTTTGCTCCAAAATCCAATGCCACTCATACCAGAGCCATTTGTAATCTGAGTTAATTTAATATTGTTAGGAAAAAACAAATCCCCAAACAAAGAAGTGGAGGGGACCTAGGTACTTAAAAGTATCATAATTCTTCATGTTTCATATTGATACCTTTAAAACTAGATGTGAGTTTCCAAACCTGTACAGCATGGTTGTATCAAAGTTGACCTAAGTTTTAATTGAAAATTAAGGATGCTTAATGAAAAAGAAAATGAAACTTCTGCTTCCAATTAGCACAAAATTACATGTTGGCCTAGGATGAAATGACTGGCATTTTAATTTCATTAATATGTCAGTTGAGTTAGTTGTTAAAAATCCTCTTAATAAAAAAATCTTCATCCAGTCATATGCTAGGCATTGCTATTATACAGTAATGATCATTTTATTGAGAAGAATGGTAATATAATTACTAGTCTAAAAAGGTATAAATGAAAAATATCTATAAAGGAAATTAATGGAATAATTTCTTGGCAAAATGAACTGACTTTTTCAGATTTTTCAAAAGAGATTTTACTTTTCCATCTAGAGAATATAAAAGACTGAGATGAGTTTAGGAGTATTTACTTTGTCAGCTTTCCCTTGAACTCAGAATATATTCAGAGGCAGAAATTCAGATAATGGAACTGAAGCTGCAATATAAGGTTTGTGAATTATTTCAGCAATAGTGCAGTAAGACATCTCTTAATATGGCAGTCTATTTTTGAAAGTATATGTGAGATTACAGGGCTTGGAATCTTGGTTGGTCACTTTGCAGCAACTTCTGCATCATTGAAGTTGCTGCTTTCTCTGCTTCCTCATGACCTTGCAGTCCACAACAGCAGGATGAAGCCTGGCAGCTTTAAAGGAAGCACGTTAAGGACTATCCAGAGTGTGCTTCTAAGACAGTCACTGAACCAGACCCACCTCAGAAGCAAAATGGGTGAGGGAGCAGAGATTCGTGGTTTACATGCAGTGTGAGTGAACCAGGATATTTTATGAAGGCAGTCTGACTGATCCCATAAATCCTAGTACTACTCAGATACACTATTCCTAAGTTTTGGTGTTTGTTTTTCTCCAATTACCCGAAGTTTTTCCTGTAGTTTTGTTTGTGCACGGGGGTGTTTGTGTGTAGGCATGTGGAATGACTGTGAATTGGTGGGGATTGATAGAAGTCTTCAACAGCTTGCATGGTGATATTTTAATATTCAGTGTTTCAGAGCAACTCCACTTCCAGTATTGCAAATTTGTTCATTCAAAAGATGTGAGAACTGAATACGAGATCTTGGTCATTGTGTTTCTCCAGTCTCAGTACTGCTTGCAATTTGTCCTAACTCATTTTCTTCTGCAGATGTTAAAAATTTGCTACTATTTATGCCTTTTTGATATGATTATATAAAGTAAGCTACCTTATTTAATATTTTCACTAAAATTCTAGTCTGTGTGCACTAACAAAATATTCTGGTAAGAAAAATTGAGATTTTATCAATAAATAGACAATTGTAATACAGTACAGAAAAAAAAGTAGCCCATTGTGAGACCCGTAATACTGAAAAGAAAATCAAAATTCCAGGTTAGACTCTGAAGAATTAATCCTACAACAAAATCATGAATTTGTAGATTGTAATAACAGCCATGGAATAGACCCACACGTATTTTCAGGTGTCATTTAAAGAAGAAGTAAATACAAAGCTCCTGTGAATAAAGAGAGATGTTTCTTTCAATTTTTGCAACATAGTAGCGAAATAATAATCCTTGATACTTTAAAATGGAATTTGGTGGGTTTACATAAGGGATTAGATGACGTAATTCTAGCTCGAGCATGGCGTGTTGTAGACATTGACTCAAGAGTATTCTCAAAATACGGAGTTGTTTGTTAGATACCTCTGCCTCACTTTTCTTCAGCCTGGTCTATGGTTAGTGGTGTTTGTGAACGAGAGTGAAATCAATTCATATGAGTGAGAATTAAGAAGAGAAGGTGCTGCTTTCAGATTTTTACATGTTGCTGTGTTCCAATCTGTGATTCCCAAGGAGTTACAAAATCTTAATGCTATGCAAGATCCAGTCCTCTGGACAAAAATAGAGATCTGCTGGCTTTGGCTTTTGTAGCACTGAGATAGTCAGTCATGCACTCTCTTGGCTGACAAGGTTAAACTGTAGCAATGACACTGTGGATTTAAAACAAATTAAAATGGAGATAGCAAACTTTGTGAACTAAAGGTCACTATTTTAGGGAGGCACTGTATAATTTCACATCATTACTGACTCATATGCGTTCTTTGGTATGGATTACTCATGTTTCTGTTAATATAATTGGGGGTGGTTTGCAATTGAGACTGTTTGGCTGCTGTCAGCTAGGATAGAGGTGCTTATTAACGTCGCTTTAAGGGTGAGTGGGTGTGTGCACATGTTTCAGAAACATCTCAATCTTGGAACTGAATTTGGAGCTACACGTTTAAAGAACCTTATATTTATTTGTTTCAGCTGGATTCCTTCCAATTATCTTCTCATATTCCTGTAAACATCCATCAAAATAATCTCAGGCAGTTTGAAGCAACACATTGTAAAACACTTCAATGTTCAAGACCAGCCCTCAAAATCATTGCAGCACAGCACGTCATGTATGCTCATGTTAACTGGTGGGGATGTAATTGGATTCTGAGCACATGGGGAAAAAAATCTATTATGCTGCTAGTGAATAGTTCTAAGATACTTTGAAGATGATTAATCCCTTCCTTTATTATTTCTAGAGAAAGGGTGTTTCAAGCCAAAAACTATCACAGCATATAGTACAAAGAGATTGTCAAAGAAAATTTGTCCATATCTATAAAAATTGCCATAATGGGGCTTTCATACTGAGTATTGATCGGGTATTACTTTCATTATTGGCTCTTTAACAAGTTGCCTTGGTGCATTGAAAGTGATTCTGGAGTGACGTATTTGTAACTTCAGCGTGTGACTTGGTTTCTTGTCCTGAAGTCACTGCATACTTTTGAAAAATCTATGGATTCGTTCTGCAGGTGTGATGCAGGCAAGGTGAGCTGTAGGGTTCGCTGGAGCTCCCTGAAGTACAGATTTCTACTTGCATGAAGGTATGGTTCAGTCAGGGACTAACAGATGCATGACGATTTTGTGAGTCCTGGGAGGTGGTGAGCACACAGAGAGCGTTAAAGCTCATGACAAGGAATGTTGTATCCTACACCAATCTGTAACATAATGATTTTGCTAAATCATTTAAAACCCACATATTGTGAGTGGCTTAAATTTGCATTTAGAGTCACCAGAACCCCAGAGGAAATTATTTAAAATGCAGATGAAATATCCACATTCATGTTTTAATAATGAAGTTATAAGTAAAAAAGTTGACATGTAAATAATTGTACTGTCTTGTTCAATACTTCATAGTCTGTTCACAAAACAGAATTGCAATCTGAAAGGTCCTTTTTTATGACAGGATATATACTTCGTTTTTTTCATTACTTCGTGAAATAAAGCCAAACTGGTCTGTTTGTACAACTAATTTGTTTTGGGTTTGATACTCAGACTAAATATACCAGTTGTCCTTTATTTGGGTCTTTGAGAAATGCATGAACTTCAGAAATAACTAGTCAAGAAAGAGAAAGCCATAAATTAATGGATATTGTTTAGTTCCGTACTGTTGGAGAGAATTATTAGTACAGTAATCTGCTGTCCCCAGAGGGCAGCTTTGACAACCTTTTCTAGTGCTCACTATACCTACAGAGCCATTGGGAAAACCATAAAGCCAGTGCACATCAGTGTCTCGAGGACATACAAGCAACTGCTAAACCATAACCTGGATGGAGAATTAGTCTGAAAATATTTGTGTAATGTATTTAGTCTATTTTTGACCAATTGTGTTGACAGAATAGACTGACTGTGAAATTGTGTGGGAATTAGACAGGCTAAAAGCCTGGGGAACAAGCCAGACCTTAACATAAGGTTTGGGCTAAGCAGAGCAGCTCATCACAGGAATGGAGCTGCTAGGAGCTGCTGCCCCAGAGCCTGCGAGGTCCCCAGCTAACAGCCGGCAGACAAGCGGATGCTGTGGCTGCAGGTTTTGCCTAATAAGAAAGCTTTACCTTATAAGGAATGTTTGTGTAAACTTATAAACAGGCTGCGTCCTTTCAATAAAGGTTCTCAGTTTCTCTCCCTGCTCAGTCCATGTCCCTGTTTTCCCCTACCCTACCAAGTCCATAACACCATGCTACACCACAAAATTGTATTCAAAGTGGGTTTTTTCCCCTCAAAATAAAAGCACAGAAAGATGTTACAAAGCTATATTGTCCCTCATTTGCATTCAGGTAGCTTTAATATCAGGGGCAAATTCCGTTCTGACTGTTTAATGCAAAAACTTGCAAAATATGCTCCCACTTAAGTTTTTTGGACTGAGAGCAAGATTTGTTCCTTTTCCTTATTTAGTTTTGCATTAACTTATAACCTTCTCCAAACTTGAACCATTCAGCATTATCTGAGTGGTGAAGCCTTTTCAAAATCATCAGTGTTGAGCTGCTTTCCAAGATGGTTTTAATTTCTTAATGATTATTTTGGGTTTAGTGGAGCTGTTAGAATTTGTCTTTGTCTACCTGGTGAAGACAACCCGTAATTTCTTTACTCCAAACTAGATCTTGACTTCTCGTGGCATTTTGCACATGGAACATCTCCCTACTATTACTGTCTGATATTTAAATAGTACCCGCTTTCTCGCAGGAAGGGCTCACTGTGAACACTGAAACTTCCCGAACATGCACGACTTTCTCTCCTCAGTATTGAAGTCCACCCACTCACAGAGTGGGAGCCTCATAACACAGGTAATTGGAGCGTCAAGTGCTGCATACCCGGGAGGAGGAATGCTTGTGTGAAGGTACGGGGACATGGCAATGCCTTTGGAAGCCAGAAGGAAGCACTGGGACATGCCAATGTCACAGGACCTTTATGAAGAGCAGTGGTCTCACATCTTCTTCACAGGGCTCCTGTAGGGTCAAACCTGTCACGTATTGGTTATGTGGATTTGGACTTTATCTGAATTAGACGTTCATATTTTTGTATTTTCTTCATGGGGGAAGGGAAGAAGTGGCTAACTGAAAGGTTCCACTTTGTGTAATTATCTAGAATAGTTTGAGTTGGAAGGGACCTTTTAAAGGTCATCTAATCCAGCAGGGAATAACCCCACACAAAATGACTGAGTTTCTACCTGCGTGGGATTTTTTTGGTTTAGTTTTTTTTGTTAGTTTGTTTGTTTGTTTTTGTTTTTGTTTTTTCTTTAGTTTGGTGAGATTAGCAGTTTTTTGCAGTCTCTGTTTCTCATCTTCTACATACTATGTTATCACTCAAAAACATGAAATTCAACAAGCTCTTCATCAGTTTTCTCTTTTTTATATTTAATTTATTATCCCTTCAGCAAAGAAGCAGTAGAACTTGATGGTGCAATTGTCACTTTGATACTTTTATTTTTATTCAAATAATCCAAAGATGTTAATGAATAGTTGAAATACTAGACAGAGAAGGAGGTCTTTTGGATCTTGTATTTATATCAACTCCAGATCTTGCTATGAGAGCAATGCATAAATACATCTAAATATGTTGAAGAATAATGTAATCATTAAAGCATACTTTTGAAAGGAATAAATAGAACAAGAACAGGGAGCGTTTTTACTTTTTATCGCATCAGTGTCTATTAGAGAAAAGCAGGATAATGCACAGTTTTTAATATTTCATTTGCAGTTTTCACATTTAGGCAATTTTAAGTTCCTGGCTAACTGTGATTGAGGAAAGGTGTCCTTCATTTGAAACATACTTGATTGGATCTGGAATAAAACTCAGCTTTGTTTTATGATGGTTTTTGGCTTTACTGAGCATATGGAAGATTCAGAACTTTTTTGTATCCGGTGTGGTGACTCAGTTTGTGGTTTTGAATATGGCAATATCCAGAACAAGAGATTCACTCTGAGGATTGCCATGTAATAATCTGGAAGGGACACTTCTGTAGCCATGTACACTTTTAGTAAAGATGTTGCCAATCTATATTGGGTTCAGAAGGACTTTTTCTATACAGTATTCTCTCATCTTTCTCTTTGAACAATACTAACACTGGGTATGCTATTAATGAGTCTTTAATATTTTCTAGGATATGCTCAGGTTACAGGTGTTGAGCTTTTACTACAATATCGGGTGTTATTTGCCATGTGTACTTCAGTGGTTCATACTCCCCCAAGAAACCTTTTACAGACAAGAAATATCCCTCCAAGTATCCAGGCACAGCAACCTATTGTCTTCCCAAAATTTTGTGTAGACCAAAAAAGGGGCAATGAGTAAAGTCTCTTTTTACCCTGGAGCAGTTCTGTCCTCCCTTTGACAGCCTCCTGCTAATGCAGTTTATTCTCTGGATGAAATGACAGCTGTCTCTGCTGACATATTTCTGAGGTTAAAAAAAAAACAAACAAAAAACCAAAACCAAACCAACCAAAAAAAAAAAAAGCAAACCTGAAAAGGCAATTTTATTATGTTTTCTCCTTTAAAAGAAAGCCTAGAAAATGATGATAAAACAGCAAGAATAAAACTATGGATACACTGTGGCACTGGGTGGAGTTGCACGATTGTGTATTTTCCCCATGCAGCCTTGATCCCATCTGGTACATGACAGAGGCACAGAACAGAAAACAATTATAGCAATGGGATCGCTGCAACTGCTTGGCAGACGTGATTACTTGCTGTATACTATTTAATGTTTCTGAAAGCCTTTACTTACATGAGGGAGAGACCTTACATAGCATAGTTTAAAGTAAGGGTGAGAGCTGCTACTGATTTTAACCAAGGTAGACTGACTTAAGCTGAGTGATTATCAACTAGATATCATCTGTACAGGTATCTGGTCAAGCTGGACTCAAGGAATGAATCCTGATTAGGTGTGAATAGTGATTATTTCTTTATATAGCTTCCTGTACTGATAGAGATACTGAGGGATAAAAGAAAACTGTTTTTCAAGTGTGCTGTATTTGCTGAATACAGAAAGACTGAAATTATAGTAATTTTAATCTTAGATGTTGGTTTACTGTTTTCTGTTGGTTGCAATGCTCTGCCTTATGTTTGTGGAAAGAAAGATTAAAGAAACACTTGGCTAAGAGGGGCCTGTAAATTCTGGTTGTACCATCACACTGTTGAGAAGTACTGTTATTTACCTGGCCAACCTAATCCATTTTCTGGTATAAGTAGTTTTGCAGATAAACATCTGTACTCACTGTTGTAAGTGAAAATATTCTACACTTACCACTGTGTAACAGCATGCCCACCTATTAACCACTACAACATGAATCTCCGAAGCAGAGCCTGTAACCATGCTGTTTCTGTGAAAGTAATTTTTCATTACTGTGTGCTCTATATACTATCCCATGTACCAGCAAGAAATAATTGCACAGGTTTATCATGGTATAATTAGAAGCTTTATTATGCCAGTTGGAGGAATATTTTATATTAACATTGACAAGTTTCCTGAGAGTTTTCTGTGAAAAACAAAATGAGAATATGAATGTGATGTTGAATCTGTCAGGTAAATGTTTTCCAATCTAAAGTCACCTTTCTAACATCTTATTTGCATTAACATATCAGTTGTGGCTCCAGAAACTTCCTGGCAGTACTGCTTGCCTCAACAACGAAACATTGCAGTGAAAACAAGTTAATACAGTAATTTTGGTATTTAAGGGCTTACAATAATCTATGAAGATGTAACTAATTATTTAATACACTAACTTCAAGACTGACAAATGTCAAAGTACTGGCTGAATTTAATTACATATTTCTGTTATGGTTATGTTTCTTAAAATAATAGAAATAGAATATCATCCATCATTGGTTAATGCCCAGGTAAATGTAATCAATTTATTATTTACCCAGAGATGGCCTCTTAATGTTTAACGTGGATATTTTACTATATTTTTTTTTTACTATATATTTTCTGGTTAGAAATTATTTTTTTTTAGTAGACCTCTACGCTGCAGCCATCCATCACGCTCTTTGAGTGATATCTTGTCACCAGAGGCAACATTAGCATGGAAAGAAAGGTGTTCTGCCTGCATAATACTCATCTAGAGTGGCATTACTCAACACCTTGCATGCAGTGTGGGATGACGGGGAATTTGAAAAGATGTTCTCACAGCACCTTGCAGTAATGGAGCAGAAAGGAGTGAAATGATTTTGTTGAAACCTATATTTGCACATGTGGGTGGAATTCTCTGAATAATTTTGGCTGAAATGAAGCCTTTGCTCAGTTTCCTCCCCTGCCTGGGGGAAGAGAACCCACACCCCCATTGGGAATACTTCAGTCAGAAGGCTACAACTTCATCTGGAGTAGTGTTCCCGCATGCCCTGGTTTGCATAAAACAATAACATAATTTCAATAATCAACAATTAATTTGGCTGGGAAAAAACAGAATGGGAGTGAATCCTCAGCCCAGAGATTAGATCTGGGAAACTTTTAGCCAATTTTTCTGTAAAACAGGCAGAGAATGGAGTTGAACCAAGGGCTGCCGCTTTTTCACCTGGTTTTGGAACTGAAGCACATCAGGCGACATCCAGTCTTGTACTTGGAGGTTACCGTGAAAGAATAACAGTGCACAAGAGACAGTGCAAAACAGGTTTGGCATCGCTTCTAAAACAATTTCACCAATTCTTTCACAGAAGCGTCTGACTTTCAGTTTGATAGGAAATAGTGTTATCTGAAAAAAATCCCACAACACTCTTGCTATACCAAAGTTTGCTTCAAATATGTTATTATTAATAATTTTAGTATAGATTTCTGGAAAAGATCATGATATTGAGCCGTGTCTCAGACATAAGTCCAACTGTTTCAGGAGTCATGCAATTAATCTGAGACCAATATTTTCTGTAGTGAATAATATGCAAAAGAAACAATGCCATATTAAAACTACATGGGCCAACATATTACGGCTAAAAGGACTCCTGAAAATGTCGTGCTTTATCACACAGAACATCATAAAAATATATTGGCTATTCAGATGCTCAGATCAGGCTTATTTGAAAAGAAATGATATTATCTTGATCTCCATATTGCACAGATTGAAACCAAACTTGAATTTTATGGGTTCTGATGCAATATTAGATAAATATCTGGGATTAATGATTTTTTTTCTTAAAAATGTAATTGAATAACAGTAATGTTTCTTGCAAAATCTTACTTCAAAAACTACTTTTATGTACAATTTACCAGATAAATGCTGCAGTTATCTCTTCAGTTTTTTACAGTGGCTTTCATAGTGTTGCAGACTCCACAAGCTCAAACATAATGAGTCATATCCTAGTCTCCCTTACAAAGAGTCACAATTGTGCCATTGGCTTGAAAATCACGAGATGTAATTATCTATTTGGATGGGTGGAAATTGCCTCCTGATTTTTTTAAGCTTTCTAGGGAAGTGGCTGAACTCTAAAATATGTGCAAGAGAACCGAGAGATCGAATGCAAGCAGGTGTGCATGAACTGCCCTCTCTTTTGGCTCATTAGAGGAGATATTCTGTAAGCGGACTAGAACGTGGAGGACCAGACCTTTCGGCATCTGTCTGTCACCTGCATCAATGCTGGCTGTGCTAGCATTTGGTTGTATTCCTCTTCAGATGTATGCTCTTTTAAATCACTTATCAGCTGATCTCCTCAGGCCTTGTATATCAAAGGGCCTCCATATCATGCCCTTCGACATCCTCCTCCCCAAAGAAAGGTCAGAGTCCCCCTCCTTGCCCATCACACACCCTTCAGTCTCTTCTCCAGAGCTCTGAAGCTCTGCACTTTAACCACAACTTGGGTACCTCATAGAGTGACAGTAATTTCCCTTCTGCTGATAGTCTTGGGAGTCGCAATTCACATTTTTAGCATTTCTTCTCAAGACACCTTGCTAGAGCATGTGAAACAATATTTCATTTGCTAGCATTTGTGAAGCATTAGTGGATGGTCTGTCTGTGAAATGTCCTGGAAACTCTCACAGAAATCAGAGATGTTTGTTTCTCTGCCCCTGGTAGTGCTAAATTACAAGCTCTTAAAAATTGAACACACTTATTGCAAGACTGATTGCTTGAATAAAGTAGCTCTTACTGCTTTGAAGCAATCAATTGGCTTTCTAGGATTCTGTTCCAACTTTAGATTAAATATGGCCTGAACCAGTAAAGTTCTCTCATGTTATAGTTATTTTTTTTCTTGTGCTAAATGGGTAAAGAATAATCTCTTGTTACGTTAAGGTTTAGCAAATAGATGCAGGTTCATTGATTTAAATGACATTTGGTCTTCTAAGAGGCTTGGAGCTTACACTTAGATATAATCTGGTTTGTCAGAGCAGGGAGGGCTCTGCTGGAGTACAGAAGACTTGCCCTGTCAGGATGAAGGAGTTAAATCTGGCGAAGGTGAGCCCTTGATTACCATACCTGAAGTAGGAAACAGGCCTGTGTGTTCTCATTTAAATGCTGGATTCACCTCTGCATGAAGCTGGTACAAAACTGAGGTCAGTGGATTTATCTGACTCCAGCCTTGATGTCAGTCGATCAGTGGATCCCTTATTTTGCCGTTTTGCTGGCTTTCCTTCCTCTCAGATCTTCTTGGTTAGTTTTGAGAGTCCCGGCAGAAGCAGAGTGGCATCAGAGGCAGATAGCTGAGGTGTTTTGGTTTTTTGGCTTTTTTTTGTTTGTTTGTTCTTGTTTGTTTTTTTTTTCTTCCCCCCGTAGAAATCATAGAATCCTAGAATAGCTTTGACTGGAAGGGACCTTAGAGACCATCTAATTCCAACCAACCAGTCATGGGCAGTGATGTCACCCACTAGATGAGGTTGCTTAGGGCCCTGTCTATCTGGGCTTTGAACACTTTATGGTGAGAAGGAGAGAGGCTTGGTTTTGGAAGAAAACGTTATTCTACTCCTGCTGTCATCGTTTCTGATTTGGTTTTGTTTGTTTGTTTTATTTCGGTTTTACCTGTTGGTTGCTTTTTTTTCTCTTTTTTTAGAGTTTTGTTTTGGGGTTTTTTTGTGTTTTGGTTTTTGTTTTTTGTTTTTTGAGAAATCTATCTAAAATTGAATAAAGCAAGGATTGTTATATGCTGCTACTTCTGGGAAATAATATTCTGGCACTTTCATCCCTCAAGTTTCCTATGAATCTCTCTGTATTTGAGATTAGATATCTTCTGGGTTTACACTTAACATTACCTGATGTTTTCATCCCAATGGGAAGAAAATAAAAAGCATACAGTCTTCTCTGTGACAATCCTCTCTACAAGGCTTGATTTTATGGTTTTCTAAATCTCTCACATGAAAAACAAAGGGTATTTGGCACTTACTACCTGCTTAATTGCCATTTTCCCAAATCAGGCTGAAAAACTGGTGCTTGAGTTGCAGGCATTTTGGTTTGTAATCAGGTACAGGATGTATACGATACTTTTAACAAAGAATATGCAGCTCTGTTGGAAAAGTGGTGAACTGAACATCACTAAGTATTTCCCCTGGCCATTCTCAGAAATAATTTGATGCTATCAACTCATCCTTAGCTTACTAAGCAGCAGGCAGGCTGCAAAAGACTTCATTTCTCACTTCTGTGATCTCCTTTCATAAGTTTGTTTGGGGTTTTTTCTAAGAATAAAGTTATACTGTCAAGACGCAAACTTGGGTACTGTGAAATGGAATGGTAAAGCTCAAACTGGTTTTACTGAGCTAAGGGCTTTCAGCCAGACTTTTTGTTGCACCTAGTCTGTTCACACCTGCATCTGAGCTTAGTTAGATACCACTAATTTTGGCCTGTGTTTGGCCCAGCCACCTGTGAGAAGTTATTCTTTTCCTGCCAAGTTATGGGAAAACAAGAGCTGATCAGAGAGAACTTCGTCCTTGAGGGAAGCATTTTGTATAAACTAAAATTAATTGGGATCTCACCATTGGCTGATGGCCCTCCAAGGGCATTTGAAGGACAAAGTGAAGAGGAGGGTGATGAAGTATGCCCCTAGACTCATTTAGAGAAGACTCCCCAAGGTGTATCACGCAGGCGCGCGGAAATTCCAATGTATACGCGCGTGCGCAAAAGGGGTACCACTTACATAACGGGGGGAGGGACTGAAGGCCTCTGGCTGGGCGGTGCTGGCCACACCTGCCCAGGTAGACGTCACCAACCAAAATATATAAAAAGCGGATGGCTGGTGCTCAGGGTTTCAAGCTTCACATGCAGGACAATGTTGCCTTTTTTGCGGGGACGCCCGCTATTGTATGAGCCCGTTGATACGCCGAGGATGCAGCCTCTGCTACGGGGAAGTATGAGTGCTTTGGTGTCAGTGGGACAACCTCGTAAGTAACACCTGCGTGAGTGGGGGTGGGGGGGAGGTTTACTGAGGGCTTACTTCCCTCTCCCCTTCTCCCGGTCTCTCAGTTTTCTCATTTTGTTGGCCACTTCTTTGTAATAAATATTGGTTTTTTCGAGCTTTCAACGGTGTTCTAGTTTCCATTTTGGCATCTCTCCGGACCTCCCTGAAACAACACCACTGATGCGCAGTCTTCTTGGAGTCACTAAATATCCACTAAAACTTGTAACTGTGGTACAGGTACATGAATAACAAATTAGATTTAAGTCGTTCTTTCAGAATGTTATAAACCGTAAATTGAAAGTTACTTGTCCACGTTATCTACCAAGCCTGCTGTGTTCTAGTCCGCAAGAGTCGTACGGTGCAATTTGAAAAAGAAAGGCAAAACATAATGGGAAGCTAGTCTCCAGTCATAAGAGAAGTAATTCTTAAAACATTTTACACTGTTTACTCTGCTCTGATATTGAAGTAGAAGTTTATTTTCCCTTGCTTCAACTGCAGTGAAATGCTAAATGCTCTTGATGAATGAAAAGTACAAAAAAAACCATAAAATTTGGCTCTAAAAGCAGAGAATAAAATTACATAAAGAGAATAAAAGAAATGCAAATCCAGAGCCTTCTGTTAGCTAATTATGAAAATTAAAATAATAATTCTGTCTAATCATAGTGATGCAGCATTATATTAATAAGTTAATATTGTTATTCATTATTATTAACTTATTATATTAGTAAATTAATACTGCACTCAAATGCAGACATTTGGACCATAAATCTTAGTTTTAGTTATAATAAAATAAACATTTGAGTGATGGCAGTTTGCTTCATGACTTCAAAGCCATTCCTAAACAAAAGTAGGAGGTTTGTAATTTTTAGCCATGAGTCCGGATGAGAAACCAATGCCAAATTTATAAACAGAGATTTAACATGGTTTGTTCTGGAGGTATTGTAGTGATACCTTTTCCAACAGGAGACTACTGAATAAAAGTTCAGTCTTGATATTAAACCCTCAAATTTAGAAAGGCAACAAGTAACAGGTTCATAGGTTTGTTTGTGAAGCTGATGCCAGTAACTCATTTCTTAAGAGGTCTGAAATAAAAAGAAGGGTACAATAGGTTGGAACAAAGCCAGAGATATGTATTAACGGAAAGATTTCAATGCAGAAGGTCTGGAAAGGCAAAACTGTAACCTCCTAATTTACTGAATTACAAGGAAAACTGCATATCTAAAGCACCCATTCAGTTCAGTGTGACAATAAATTTCTCCATTTCCACCTTCAACAGACTTAATTCAAATTTTCACCAATCGTAACAGGAAAAAGGATAAGGCCCCAGGTCATTCACAAATATCCTCATTCTGGTTGTTCAGTGCAATGAGCTGGTGGGAGAGTTGATGTTAGACTCTTTTTTAACATAGCTGTCTACCTTCCTTCCTTTTACTCCCTCCCTCCAGATTATAAAGTAAAGTAAAGTAAGTAAAATAAAGCAAAAGTAAGTAAAATAAAGCACATTTTTAAACTCCCAGCTTCCACACAGACTATGAGGGAGCAGCAAGCCCAATACAAAATGAATAGCAGGAATCACAAAAACATGTTCTCATACCAGAAACCTTTAATTAAATTTGGCTACCTAAGGACTAAAAGCTTTCTCTGAATGCTTCACTGCAACTTAAAGGTTCAATTAACCATTTCCATCATGATGTTTTTGTACCACTAAAGTGAAACTGACTTCACAAAAAGAATGCCACAATCGATACAGAAGTGCAATCTCTTAGAATTTGGTTAAGTAATGTTACCAAGTTGGTGGAAATAATTACAAAATGACGTCCCTAAATTCTTTGAAAGCAAGGCCAGAATTCTCCAGTGAGGACTGAAAGCTTCACTTGATTCCATTAGGACACAAACATAAGCAGCATTATCCTTCTCAGGGGTGCTTTCAGGGCCTTTTTATGCTTGACCATACAGTGAAGCACTGTTCAAACTAAGGTGCCCTTAGTATCTCCTAAGTCCCATGATCCAGCTGTATCATCTCACCCAGCACTTAGGTTTTAAAGGTGACGTTGTTACTAGAACTGCAAATTGGTTGATATCTTCCTGACTCTTCCCAAAAGACCAAATATACTGAATTATTTGAAGATTTCAATGGCATCTGAACCAAATCATTTCACTGTTATACATTGCTATAGCCGTGGGATGAAAAGAATGAGACTGTAATGGAACCCTAAAAGATGATAGAAAGGGAAGTTTAATTTTGAATTACATTTTGACTTTCCTAAGATTTTGGTCTTTCAGAAATGTTAAAAGCATCACACTGACTTTTCCCTTGTGCTTTTAAACACTGTGGGAACCTCATTAATCATCCTGGGTAGGTTAGACACTCAACCTCTTGCTGACCAGTCACATTTCTTTTCCTGTATGATTCACAAAAGCCTATAATCTGCTATCTTATTTCAGGCTCTTTTATGAAGGAGACTGCCAGGTTTTCAGCCCGGCTCTGTAAAGTCTCGCAGTTTCAATCTCAAATGTGCTTAAGATAATTCTAGCAGTTTTCCAAGTCTTGGGTGTCAGAATGACTTTCTCAGAGTTACAGTAGTATGGATGAGATTCTGGTTTAATGGGCTGTTATTAGGGGTCTAAACCTTGCCTGTGTAGCAGTAAGTAAAGTCTGTAGAAAGAAAATTGCTCCTTTACGTAGTCAGGGTAATTCCTAAACCAGAAAGCAGATATTTCCTAGTAGATGAGACCATTATAGGGGAGGTAAAAGGGAGGTGAGCAAACATATGAAAGAATATTCCACAAGTAACTTGTGATCGAACCACTGCTCTCTTTCACCCCTGCTGCTCATCGCCAGTAGCAGCCCCAGGTAACGCTTGATGAAATCTTTTCTCGCAGAGAAAAGATGGTCTTTATGCACTGTCCCTTCCTCTCTTTTCACCCTGAAACCCTAAGCAGCAGTGCAAGTTTGGATTTCTCCTCTTCGTACATACTCAGTCCCTAATAGAATGTGTTCAGTGCTATTTTATCATAAAAAAAGCCACTGCTTATTTATATTTTTTCCTTCAAGCTGTCATCTTGGGGAACGACTGTGAAGGCTTAAGTAAAACTAGCTCTTAGCAGCAGTTATATGTTTGACATAAAAGGTCACAAGAAAGACATGACAGAAAACATTTAAATCTCTGTTTCCACAAGCAATAGATTCAATTTATAGCCTTTTTTCTAAGCAATGGGCACAGATAGTCTTTTACATACACAGTTCAATATGGTCACGTCCTTCTACTCAGAAATTCCAACCATTTCACTTCTTTGGAAAATTTTATCAATACTGGGCAAGTTCATCCCAAAGCCAGATATATTTGTCACTTTTTTTTTTTTTTTCCCCTCCAGTGTATTTACAGGTATGAGATGTGTAACAGAAAGTGAATTCAGAAAAGTTTTGTATCAAGTTAAGAGGACAGAGAAACTAGAATCTAATTTTCATAGACGGTTCTGGGGTCAACCATTACAAATCTCCGCAGAAGCTCAAAAGAAATCTCCTCCATTATACTTTTTTTTGTATCCATCTTCTTTATATGTATATGCCATTACCTTGGTTTCACTTCTATTTCAATGGATTTAGTGTAATTAGTATTGGAAACATAATTTCTTTGATCAGATTACTAATGACTCAAAAAAACAATAAAGTCTGCTGCAAAGGCCATCTTTTAGAAAAAAAAAGATGATAGGAAAAAATAATTTATTGCATGTTTTGAACATTGCAATAAGCTGGAATCTCCCTCAATAAAGCATTTAGATAAGGTTTTTAGTTCGAGGTGGTTCATAATGATTTTTCCTTTAGGCTGAGGAATGTAGTGGGTGTGTTCTTTAAGTTCCCTTCTTCACCTTAGCTGACTTAAATGATTGCTCCTTAAATAAATTATAGAAAGTTGTAGCCAAACTGTGATCAAGGAACATACTGAAGCTTCCCTGAGGACAGACTGTTTAATTTCTGTGCACTCGGCAGTGCTAACTAATTTAAACAGTTTTGATTTTTTATATTTTTAACTTCTTGTATGAAATGTTCCAAGACATTTATGAAAGGGAGTTTTTATGATTGCTTTGTTTCCTCTTAAATCTATAATGTGAAGAATATCATTCCCACTACTCCCATGGGAGGTAAGGGAGAGGCAGGGAAAAATCTCTGACACAAAGGCTCTAAAGAAGGAGTTACTTGCTTATGCCACCCACTTCTGCCCTTAGCTATGGTGAAATCTTAAACAGATAGATTACTATGGACAGTAGAGGCCATTATGATAATTGAGTCTGACTCTGCACAACACAGACCAAAGACCTTCACCAATCATTTCTGCATCAAGACTGTAATACTAAGCTATAATCTGTCTTTTAAAAAGGCACTCTAACTTGATTAGAAGAGTTATAACATCCCCTAATAGCTTGTTCTAATAGCTAGTTATCCTCTTTCAAAATTTGTGTATTCAAGTATATCAGGATTCAGTCTCTAAAATTTGAACCTCTATTATGCATTGAAGAGTCACAGTTCTTCCACAATTAAGTACTATTTGATAGTGATCTTAGTCTTTTAAACTTCTTTTGAATAGGCTAAGTGGACTGTTATTCATTATGCCCTCATGTTAAAGCTCATTTTTCAGAGTTCAGGTTGTTCTTGTAACACTGTTTTAGCTCCTTTCTCTTTGCCTTTTGCTTGAATTCCTGATCCTAGACAAGAGGATCATTTTCAAACAACTTAAAGTCCCCATTCCAACAAAATACCCATCACTACGTTCACCTCAGGAAACCAACTGGTTAAAGCACTAGTGTGCTTCAATACTAATGCATAATGGCATGGACAGACAATGAACTAAATATTTAAGCCAAGAAATCAATTACCAGAACTTGGGGTAGCTTTTCTTCGCTATTGCATCCCTACCATAATGTCTCACAGCCTATAAATAAGCTTGTATTAAGCAAAGGGAGTATGGTGGTTTAAGGTTAGAAATAACTGATATGACTAAACCTGTGTATGAATTCTGGTGGCTTTTTCCTTCAGACATCCAGTACTCCTAGTACCAAGGGAAATGAATAATAAGTATGGTGCTCCGTAGTTCTGTATTGGTCATGCTAGAATATGTACCACATAAATGGATCATAGCTTGACCTTTAAGCTACATTTCATAAAGTAGTGCCTCTATGATCAACTTACCAAGTATACAATTTAGCTAATCCATGAAGGACCTTGTTTTGAGCTGCTGTGATGCTATAGTGTCCTGTGCTCACAGAAGAACGTGTAATGCTAATGATGACTAGGATTTCTTTAAATGCCCCATCTGTGCTTCACTTCCTCCTACAGGTTATGATGAAACTAACCACAGAGATCTCATCAAAGCAAAATCCTGTATCAAATATTTTTCAGCCTTTTATAGCTTTTAACATTAGGATTTTTACCCATCTACAAAACTGCAACATATAAAGTTTCTAATTAATGTGGCAATTAAGTCAATCTTCTTTGATAAAAGCCCCAGGTTGTTTTCATCTTCTTGTGTCTTCCTTAGTTACAGAGCCTAATGGTTATCTAGAATATAAAATGTTACATTACAAGTGTTCCTATCCCTTTTAATGATGTCACTTTGAAAGGCACCAGATATATCACATGTATTGTGAAGCCCTCACAGTCACATCTGATAGCTGTGGGTGCAGTTTAACAACACGGTGAGAGATTGAAAGATATCCCTACTGTATCAGATCCCACAGTATTACAGGGAAAGAAGAGTGCTAGTGCTAGTGCTAGCTGCCACTTCATATCACCTGCATGAATTTCCTGATGAAGCTCCTATAAACTCCAGTGCACTTCCTTTCATGTCACTCTCTTCTGCTATACAGACTCTGCAGGTTTTGATCAGTTTTCCAGATTATACTTTTATGACAGCATGAAAAGTTATCAATGTAAAGCTCAGTGCTAATGAGATAAACATTCCGCAAACACACAGATGGCGTTCCAGCCCTGACACATACGTAATCAGCAGGACAGATAAAAGATGGGGAAAAGGAAATAGGTGTTTTAAAATAAATGCAGGGAATGGATATACAGTTATCATTTAAAAAGATAATAGTTCTGATGAAGTGACAAGAAATTAACAGAGAGCTCTTGCTTTTCATTCAATCCTAAGAAAATATTACTTCACTTAGAAATTGGATATGAGGTCATGAAATGAGTATATCAACAAGAAAGAGTGGATTCAGAATGGCTTGGGGTGGTGACAAAGCCTGTTTTGTTCATTAGTAAACCATTTTCAGGACTCTTGCTCCTGAATAGTTTTTGTGATGGAAAAAAATTACATTAATTAATTTTCAGAAATGATTAAAATACATTACGTTGTATTTTTTAAAAAAATATTTCAGTATAAAAGCACTAAATCATGTATTCCAAAAGCTGAAGCTTAGCAAGCTTATAAGCAACTTAAACCAGGAATTTGTAATCAAAGATGTTGGGACCTCAAAAAATGGTGCTTCCAATCCTACCTGTAATATGATCAAAGGGGAAAAAATCTGCTAGAGCTCAGAAGAGGAGTATGTGTTCTTCAAAGATAAAATGCCTTGAAATTCAGCAGCTGGTTGTAAAAGTGATGGTAAGTAAAAAAAAAATCTAAAATGCAACAGGATGCACAAATGCTGGGAAAAAGTCTTGAGAATCAAAAAGGCATAGTGACTGCTGTAGTTCACTTCAGCTTACAAAATACTCAAAAAAAAGTATTTTATAAGCATTTAGCACAATGATTTGGTGGTGGATTTGCTTTGGACGTCGGCCAGACATCCACCCAGTCACTCTCTCATTCCTCCTCCTGAAGAGAAGGAGAGCAGAGAGATCACTCACCAATTAACATCATGGGAAAAAAGACTTTACTTGAGGAAAAAAAAAATTAAATAGATTTAGATAGTGAGAAACACAGACAAAATGAAAACAACTTTCTCCCCATCCATTCTTCTTCCCAGGGTCAGGTTCGTTCCTTCATTCCTGACTCTAATCCCTCCACTCAGAGAAGTATGGGCGAACAAGGAATGAAGATTTGTGATCAGTCCATAACAATTCCTCTCTACCACTCCTTCCTACTCACACTTTTCTCTTTCTCCAAGTGCAGGTTTTCCACAGACAGCAGCTTCCTTCAGGGGATATTCTTTCGGGACCCCTGCTGTGGGGTCCTCCATGGGCTGCAGGGGAGTCTCTGCTCCAGTTCCTGGAGCACGTCCACTCCCTCCTTCTCCATTGACCTGGGTGCTCGCAGAACTGTTTCTCACATTTCTTTCCTCACTCCTTTCTCTCTCCACTGTGTGGCATCTTCCCCTTTCTCGCCCTTTCCCCCAAGGCACCAGCAGCTTGGCTGATGGGCTCAGGTGTGTTCTGCAGTGGATCCATCAGATGTGGCTGGAGCTCACTGTGTTCAGCACGTGGCAGCCTCAGCCTCTTCTCACAGAGGCCAGCGCAGAAAATCTCCACTGCCAACACCTTGCCACAGACACCCAATACAGATCTGGGATATCTCCAGTGTTTTAGCAGCTTTGCAAAGAAATGAATGGGTCCTTATCAAGAAATAAAAGATTTTTGCTGTGTATATGGTGGTTGAGTTAAAAAAAAAAAGAAAGGAAAGAATTACTGCTTCTCCTTGAGCTACTGAACCTGTTGGAGCACCTTAAACAGGATGCATGTGCTTTCCCTTGGCATGGATGTCCTGTGTCTGTCTTCCATCAGCTATAGAGCTGGATGCAGAAGCAGCCATTCACACACTGCATGGGATCTGTAGTCTTGGAAGAAAGAGTAGACTTATGCTAGTGGAGTGATTTGCATGAAAATCCAGAGATTCCTCCATTCTATGTACATCAGGCCCTTTATGCTCTGATGTATAAGGTTGAATTTGATAATTCCAGAACCTAGCCACTAAAGAAGTATGTAATTATTTGAAAGTGAAGGTTACATTGTGAGAATTACAAAGCAATGCAAGCATCTCTGTGTGGTTGTTGGAATTTTGTAATCAAATTCCATTTCAGTGTGAATCACTTTTACTCACAGATCATGTGCCTCAGCGCACATATTCCAAAGGATGAACAAAAGGAGTAAGAACATCTACCAGATGCCTCCAAACATTTGTTCTGCCCTCCCTGTGAGGTGGCTTGAACAAACCATTGCATCTCAACTCACTCACTTCTGCTCTTTTTCTTTCTCATAGTGGCATTGACCTTCACCCTGAGATAACCTGATGAACGGGCTTAAAGATGTGCAGGGGATGCTGTAGAGAGATGCAAGGTTGCATTGTACAGGCTTTGCACAACAAATGTGCAGAGTGAGGCATATTCTGGTGTGAAATAGCTGCAGCACAGAGTGACATTATTTCACAGTTTATGTGATTGCAGGTTGTGTTCCAAGGATGCAGAAGGGTAGATCTCTGATGTGGGATACCCACACAGGGTCCTTGGTTTTCTGTTTGTTTGTTTTGGTGTTGTATTTTTCTAACTTTGAAATCTTATTTACGTATTAAACTAGATTGCAACTCTTGCAAGGTATCCAAATCATCAGGCCAGCTTCCCACTGAAAAGAGAAACAATGAATCAGAGAGATTTCTTAGATGAGCCTATGTTTATATGAAATGTTTACCAGTCCTTGTTGTTTGAACAGAAGAAGAGAGATCATTGCTTTGCATGCCTGCTGGGAGGAACAAAGAGAAATTGGTTTAATTTGGAAGAAAGAAGATTCTGCCTGGATGTTAGCAAAAACTTTGTAACTGGTAGGGAGGCAAGAGCCCAAGTCAGGATAATGTGTCATTGAGGGCTTTCCGGAAGAGATTGGGCAGCAGCTGTGAGGGCTTCTGCACCGGAGCAGGAATGTGCCCTAAATAACCTTTTGAAGTTTTCGTCTTTGGTTTTATGATTTTCTCTCTGCAAACCATAAATAACTAGTGTTCAATCTTAAAGTACACAGAAAGACTTTGTTTTTTTAATATATATATATTTCAGAGAAAAAACCCCCCAAACCAAACCAACAAAATTAACACTCCAAACCAAAACCTGTTCAATGAAAGAACAGCGCTGATTCTGACAAGCCATTCCGTTCTGGACTCTCATACACCCTGGACTGGCTCTGTGACTTTTGAGCTGAGAAAGGTTATTCTTTACATATCTCTAAAGCAGGAACCTCTCTACAGCGTGTCAGACTTTAAAGGCTGCTTGTTAGACAGAAGTACTTGTGATGGTGCCTGCTGCTGTTGTACCAAGTTGCAGGCGGAGCTGTGAATTTCTCATTTTCCCTTCTCCTCTGCAATCTCCTCATATTTTTCAGTCCTTCTTGCAGCACTTTTGTGCCTACCTCCAGGATCTGAATTTCAGTGTCACAATTCCCACAGATCATTGCAACATTAAGAATTTCCATCTCGGTACATCTATTGTGGCAATGCCAGTGATGTGCCTCTGCATCCTATGTTTCTCTGTAATAGAATTTTCTTTCAGATGACTACAGAACATCTATTTAACCAGTTGATAAAACAAGTAAGACAATTCAGTGGCAAAGCCAACTGATATGTATAATCAAGGAAACCTGAGAACTTTTTCTTCCAAGCAGACCTGGCAATTTTCAAACCAATTTTGTTAATCAAACAAAACCAGGTGCGGGAACTAAAAATAGAGCTGTAACCTTAAATGTACTTTGTTCTGATAAAAATTTTGTCTCGCTCTTTTTTCTTCCAGAGGAATTTTAAGAAGACTGCAAGAGAAGGTGAATTTTAGAAGGCTGCACAGATCTGCATGAAGGTGAATCAGAGAAGGCTGCAAGGTTCTGCACAACTGTGAATTAGAAAATTTCTGTGTAACAAGGATAAGTTTTGAAACTAGCTAAAAATTTTTGCTACTTCTGAAAGTAGTAAAAAAAGTATACTTTGAAAGCCATTAAAATCTACATTATGATAACCAAAAATGTTGGTTGAAGTAGATTTCCTTATGTTTAGAACTGTGTGAACTAGACATAGAAAAGAGTCTATTTTTATTGCTATTTATATTTAATGTGATAGAAACAAGAGGCTTTCCTATAATTGGGACATCATTGTTACACATAATACAAGTAGAAAATAATTCTTTGCTGAGGAAAAAAAGGATAGAAAGAGATTTAAAAGCATGTATTCACACGCATAAGGATAGAGTAAGGTGATTAGAGTAACTGCCTAAAATTTTCAACACAAAGAGGCTCTCATGTTATAAAAAAAGACATTTCAGGCATCAGAGTGTATCCCTCCATGTGGGATTGTCTGTAAAAGTGCAGCCTCTAAAAAGCGGAATTACAGAATGACATGAGGAATACTTTCCTCTCTGCTGGCAAATAACTGATGACCATTGCTGAGGCCTGATCCACGCCCCTCTTAGCAAGGGGCAGCTTCTTCGGCTTCTGCAGAATAATGCTTCATGAAAGGTGCAATGTGGAATAAATGTCCTTGGCTTGTAATACCTGAGTTTGTCGAGTGTTTCACTCCACTGATCCTCAAATACAGCCAATAAACAAGATCCTCACTCTGAGAAGTCTGATTTTGCTATGAGAATGTGCCTGCTCTGATATATCAGAGGAAGTTGAGCATAAGTTTCACCAGTGACTGAGTTTGGTTTGTATGTTATTGTATTTTCATTAATTTTGCTTTAGAACAAGAAAGATTAAGCCATTTGGCAATATTTGCTTTTGTATGCTACAGTGCGAATGCAAGAGATCTTTCTCCTGAATGCTTACACAGATGTACACACAGGGTAAGGTTTTACTTCTCCAAGTGTAAGTGGTTACAAGAGGGGAGAGGAACATAAGGCTTAGAACAATAAGAGTGATAATGAGCAATCTGGATGCCAACTGCTTTTTATGAGCATTATCAAATCAAAGGGAAAATGTGCTGAAGGGAATAAGGATGAATCAATGCTTGGAAAACTGAGGGCAGCATAACACACACTTTGATCCTATAGCAACTGAATTATTTAGATTTAAGATTGGAAAATTATCTGTCTGCATAATTTCAGCAGCAATCTCAAAAGCAAAGAGCATTTCATTTCCTTACTTGCTTACCTCAGTCAGTGGATGGACTATAAAGAATGAATTTTTTTTTAGTGTTATTTAATAAAGTTTCTTTTAACGTACACAGCTAAGCCTGTTCTGGAGGGGGAGAGGAAAATACAGGGATGGAACTGGTATTAGAGGTTAATACTCCTTGTGAGGGAGTATTTATTAAAGCAGTAGTGGAACAAATCCTTCATAAAGAGCCTCTCGGACATGCCATTAGATACTGGTGAAATCCTATGTGTGCACAGTCTGCTTGGAGAAACAAGCTTTGCATGTGAAGGTTCTGCCACAAGCATTTGTGGATGTCAGGTTTCATCTCCTCTGCCTGTAAGACCTGAAAGCAGCGTGAGGCTGAGGCCCCTCAGCAGATGTGCCCTTGTGTGATCTCAGCTAATATATGCAGGACTTAATGTATTGTGAGATTTTTTTGCTTATCCTCCTTGCAAGACTTTCACATGAAAGTTCCCCAAGCAACTGTGCTTCTTTTTATTCTCTGCTACAACCTGCCCTGAGAGGCAGGGGTGGTTTGCTGGGACTCACAAAGTGGCCAGTCCTCATTCTGGCTTTGTAGCAAATTTGATTTGGCCAAAACTGTGGCCTCAGCCATCACTCACACAGAAGCATATGGGAATAGTTTAATATCTCCCTTCTCCCATCTGTTCTTTGGGGCTGTGGAAGATTTCCCTTCCAGTCCTCACGGCGAGTTGTTGCCTGGCCAGCCATGCTATGAGCTCTGTGGCTGTGTGTGCCTGGGGGCCTCTAACTTGGTTTAGTCAAAACTGTTGCTCACCAAATATAATTACTTGCTGGGCCACTGAAACTGTGATTTCCTGCCTGCTTCAGACTGAGCATTTGAGAACTCATCACTGAAGCTCAGGTCTTCCCTTTCTTTCAGTGAATGCTGTAAGTCTTAAGTTCCCGGCTTACAGTTTACTCTGGGCAAAATGATGCTTAGATTATTCTCTGTACAGAGGAAGAGTTTCCACCTCTGAATGAGAGCTGCTCTCCCCTGTCAGACTACCCTGCAGACTGTGCTTAGAGGAAAGCCATGGGAAATAATTTTCAAATTTCTTCTGTAGAGAACTTGAGTGACAGAGAAAGAAAGTACAAATTCTACCCCAAATTTACCTTTCCTGTAAATACCAAGGAAACACAGATACCCTCTTGAAACTCAATCAGCTGCCCAACACCTGGAGAATCCTATCCCATCCATCCCACCGAGATTTTTCCAGCAGCATTGTGGTTAGCATATATTTTGTTGCAGATGCTCATTCCTACTTTCCCTCTCACATTGTGTGAACTTTCTGCCCTCATAAAATATATAGAGGAGAAAATGGCTTAACTTGAGAGTTTCTGAATCACTAGAGTTCAACACAGGGAACAAGCCTGAGCACTGCAGTAGCCAAGTCCGTTCAGAGGCAGCTGTAAATGAGTGAGTCCACCTGGCTATATCTGTGAGTGTTGCCACTGTATCATATAAAAGATTCTTGTTTTAAAGTTTAAATCCATGCACTTGTCGATAGGATTATTTTGCTTACAGCCTTACATCTAGAGTGTGATTGAACCATTTACTGAGATAACATATATGTCAGCATAAAAATGAATATTATTACAGGACTATACGTAAACATACCAGAAGTGTACCCTTAACTGAGTCTTGCTTAGTGATCTGGGAATACATCTTATTTAGGATTGATTATACACTCCTGAGCTAGCAGGGAACATGCGTGCAAGGGTACATGATATAAATAAAGCTCTGATGCAAAAAGGTTCAGCATAGAGCTCTTAACAGAAATGTTTCCTACAGGCAGCTTTTGGCATTGGCTTTGTTCACAGAGGTCTCATGATCTTACAGAAAAAGAATTTAGCTTCTAAGCACTTGGTGTGTTTAGAAATGCAAATATCTTTGTCCCTGGCATTTCTGATGGCTTGTCAGATTTAGGTTGCTGTAAGTGTGGGAAAAAATATTCAGAAAAATGACCTCCTTTTGCTTTTGTTAATATGATATCCCAAAATTATCTCGCCTGTTCTAGTTTCTACTTGCTTTTGAGTCAAGCCCAATTATCCCTGCAGCTTTCCAGCTGAATGAACAATATTTCAGGGGACTGCTCACCTATGTAGCACAAACACACACACTGCTCATCTGTCAATCAGCAGGTCTTTAATAACTACAGTACACAAAGAAATTTTGTAATCATTTTACAGGCTATGTCTGAACCTACCCTGAACCCTCTTCATGACCTCTTGACCCTCAGAAAACTAAAGTAGATTTCGATCCACTAGTTGGGAAGGGGGCAATTTTGTCTTCAGTAAATCCGTGTGCTATTTTTTGAATGTTAAAAAATTATCTACAGAACCTCTCTGACTAGGAAAGCAGATAGGATTACAAACTTCTTTCATTGCCACCAGCTACTCAAATAGTGTTTTTTACAATAACCCAGTTGACACCAAACCTATTCATACCAACATAAGTACAAACTTGTCCCAGCATAAGGAGAAATGTCCTCAGAGCAGTCCAGCCCGTGAATTACGATTAAGACCATGTTTTCCCCATGTTTCCCGTGGAACATGGCATGGAGATTCCTTGCAGACCGCTGACATCCAGTGTGCCAGGTCACCATTTTTCTGTGATTTTATCCCTTTTCACACACCAACAGATCTGCTGAGCAGGAATCTCTTAATACAACTGTTGTGGCTGTTAAACTGAAGGCAGCTGCAAGTTCCCTCCCAGTGACTGCCTCTTACTGTGCTGAGTGATGGCATAAGGAGATGCAAAGCAACTTGTTCTTCTTCAGTCAGGTTAGGGAGCCTGTATCATTCTGAAGTCTTTGTTTTGGACCCCAGGCCACAAGCCTCTTTCAAGTAACTCTCCTCAGTAGCTTAGGGGAGAAGTGATGGATGCTGTGGCTTGCATGGTTCTTACTAGAGTTTGGCCGGGGCATTGATGCTGGTTATTTTCATAAAACAACATGAGCTATCAGAGAAGAAGAAATCTAAGATACTGCAGTGAGAGTGGAATTTCCTAGGTGAAATTTGTTACTAATGTAGCTCCACAGAAATATATCAGCAGGGAATTCACCCCACAGACTTTTTTAAATACAAGAGTTTACAGAAGCTTTTGGTGACAAAGACAGTTAAAGGAGCCAATTAAATAACAGCTGTCCTAAAGCCAACTGGAAATTACCTTTAATATCGGAATCCATCTGTGCCAATAAGTGAAGCCTACTGGGGAGAAGATGAAACAAAAAGAAATAAAAGCGTCATGGCTACTGGCAGACAAATAGATAAAATTCAATTAGCTTAGCTTGAAACATGCATTCACTGTTGTGAATGAAGTTTAACTTTTCCCCTTGGTTCTGGAGTAGATACTGTTTTACGCATCCTGCTCTGAGAAGAAAACTTCTTTGTTTTTCCTTTTGAACTTTTCCCCCATACCTAATATGTTAGTATTACAGCCTGAAATCTCTTTTTTATATACCGAGAAACAGCTTCCATACCTATCAGAGCAAGATGGAAGTATTTTCATCATATACTAAATGTATATACTTTATCTGAGTAAGATCACTCCCTATTATTCACTAAAGAGAACACAGAAAATCTATAATGCTAATTCCGTAAAAGTTTCTAAACAAAATTTCTGAGCCTCTGCACTCTTGAATGTTTTCTGTTCATCATCTAGCTCTGAATTTTGTGCCCTGAAACAATTGCTGTAGTATTATGTAACAGGCATTCCCTCTTGAAGCTAATAAAAAAATGCCTCAGTAGCTGTTACTGCCACAAGTTCTTTTGAAAAATGACATTCTCTTCTTAATAACGATATTCTCAGCTGCATTTTAGAAGATAAAAATACAAAGCAATCTGTGCTTCAGTAATAACGATCTACTTATTTTTTATGTCTCCTTTTTAGTAAAATACTTTCACTCATGCATATGATTAAAAAATCATCTTGCTGTTCAGTTGGCTTTAGAGCTGTCATAAATTTTTCATCAAGCAACGTACAGTAGATGAGCCTGAACAGTTTACATTGATTGAATGATAGAAAGTGTTTTATTGATAGAACATATTATGAAAACACAAAGTATTGATGGCAGGGACTGAATAAAAAAAGGTATTGTTTTATGACAACAAAAGATTCCCTGAAATGATTTTCAAAAGCTGCTAAACCATAGCAATAGAAATTGGTTATAATCCAACCAAAGAGATTTAACATAGGGCTTTTTGCTTGGGATCAGATGAAAGATTTTCAAAACCTAAAGTTATACCTTCAATGTCTAATAGTTTCTAAAGTTACTTTTTTTAGTCCAGACTGAGGTTACCTGAATTCCAAGATTAAGTTTTTGCCATGCTGATGGAACTGCTCTTTCTGAAAACAACCACTGTCTAAGCCAGCAAGTGCTATGTTGTAGCCATGTGTTTGGGTAGTCTTCTCCTTGAGCACTGTGGTTTGTTTAGTTAATTTTGGTGAAATACAGATTCTGACAAAAGCATTGCACAATTTGCTCAGTTGAGAACAAAACAAAAGACAGAAATATGCCTGTCAGGTACTCACATTATCACCTCTTATCTTAGATGGGAGGCTAAAACTAGACTAGGTTTCGAGACTAGAAACCCTGGTATCTCACAGAAAAATCTCTGAAAACTAGTGACTTATTAGTCATCAGAAATTTTCATTGCAATCTTCCTACTGTTTTTCTTATTTGGATTTCAGAAACTTTTTCAAGAAAAAAGATTCTGAAATTCTTAATATTTTGCAGGTAGGGATTTTTCTTTTCTCCAGGAAAAAATGTACAAGTAGGAAGGCAGGTGCAGAGGAATAAAAATATAGAAAAAAGAGCTTTAAATCATATGGTTTGGGAGAGTTTTTCTCAAAATTGATTTTTTTTCACTTTGGAAAAAAAAAGAGGAAATGGTAAAACTCTGGGAAAAACATCGTCAAAATGGGAAAATAATGTTGAAAACTAACTCCAGTTCTCTTGCTAGGTAGCCAGTGGTACAAAGAAGGATTTCGTTTTTGTTAATTAGGTTTTTTTCATTGAAACGCCTTTGAAAATTGACTCTAATCTGTGGGGTGGCATAGAGGAAAATCTTCCCCATTTGCTAGCTATAGATATATGCAAGTGAACCATTGCTATGAGAGTAAAAACATCATAACCTGGCAAAATACAGCATAAGGATCCCTCTGGAAACATGAGTGAAAGACTCCCCTTCTCAGTGACTTTAGTGACAGCTTGTTTTCTTCCTTTCCATCCACTGATCAGATGATCCTTCTTAGTGATAGCTTGTTTTCTTCCTTTCCATCCACTGATCAGATGATCCTTCTAGTAACACCTCCACCCACCTCTCAAAGCTGCTCACAATATTCAGGGTTTCAGCAGAAGTCTGCCTCCCATCCCAAGAAATTTTCTTGCTTGGTCCTGCCAGACACATCACCAGCTGATCTGGCTCAGAGGTGTAGTTGGATTCAACTTGGCAGCCCACTGAGTTCAGCTCCTGACATTTGCAACATCTTCTAGTGTTCTTGAAAACTGCTGCTAGTTATCACAAAAGTCTGTGTGCTCTCTCCCAGCAAAATCCTCTATCAGCTCTGTCACACAGCTCTCATGCAGAGGAGGCACCAGCTATCGAGGCAGCTGAACACAGTAGGTGTGTAAAAATATACTCTACCTTTATAAGGTAAGAGCTCATTCCCTTCCCCCCCTTCTGATCCCCAGAATTCAACTACAATGATGGATCATTTCTAGAGGAATCATGAATAGTTGGCCCATGCAAGATGAATGCTCTTTGACAGCGTATTTCCATTTCATGAATGAATGACGCTTTCTGCTCTACCGTCTCTTCACAGGATTTGCTAATCAATATTCTAAGGCTACATAAGACTGGAGCTATAAATTCTTCAGTATTTCTCTACCTGATTTTGCAAGAATCAGCATTATAAGAATTGAATTTTGTTGTTATATATGCTGAATTTATTGGTTTATAGTAGGCTATTGCAATCATAGCTTCAGCAAAACCATAGTTAGTGTTTAAAGAGCCCAGTTGACCTAAGCACTAATTGTCTCAACTATTTCGGGGGTTGAAGTGTCATATACTGTTTTTCTGAGCAGAAATGAAGCTTTTCTAAAAAACTGGAGGAAAACCTGAGTAACCTACACTGGAAGATTTAATCACTGATTAAGTGATGCCTATTTCATGGGGTGGTTTCTCCTAGGCCCCACTTGGAAGCTGAGGCTGATGGACTAATAGCCATCCGTAGCTGGTGCACGCTGCAGAACTGGTACCCTCTGCGTTTTCTTATGTGTTTCTCAAATTTATCCCCAGATATACCTACTGAAATAAAGAATTGTCTTACAGTATTGCAGAACTCTGGATCTAAAAGATTATAAAAAGGCAGCAGCATCTCTTTTTGCAGGTGCAGTTGTGAATGATAGGAGTGAACCTGCTTATGTTTCTGAGCTCTAGCATCAGTTAATTCAATTGCAGTGGAGGACTCGTCTATTTGAAATGAACAGGAGTCTGTAAATGCCAGCTTACAGTCATTTTGCTTTATTTCCTCGCACTTACTGCACTTTTGCAGGGGGTTTGTGGAACAGGGAAGAAACATAAGAAACATGAAGGAACTAAAAAGAGAAAGGCACATTCATTAAAAAAAGTAAAAAGATAATTAATGGGTATTAAAGAGAAGCAGTCAGGGGCCTATAAAACCAATATCCCATCATTAAGGAAGGCAATTCAGTTACAGAGTCAGTGCACAGGCAATTACATCCTTGTCAAGGGACCCTGAGGCTATTCATGGAAATATTTACCTGACTCTCTGTATGTGTTTGCTCCTTAAAAAAAGAATAAAAGTAGAACTTGAACACAAAATCAAACTTTTAAAAGGACATGACAAATTTACATATATGCTATATCAATTTAAGGGAACAATTTACATTTTTAACAATACCAAATAAAAACATACTGTTATCCTGAACTGTACTTTATTTTTCTACAGTGTAACTTTTAAGTGCTTGGATTGAATATTCAGCTAGCATATAAAGAAAGCACTCATCATTTGTTTTGAGCTTCAGAGGTTTAAAAATGGCTTATTTCTGATATTTTAATCTTGGGACATATGTAGTTGTCATTGCACGATGTGCAACTGCTTGGGAAATAGTTATAAAAATAACTTTAAAGAATAGAAACAGAGCACACTGATTTAGAAGTCTCATGAGTGCAGTGTTCTGGGTATACATAGACAAAACGTTGATACTTATCATTCCAAGTTTTTTCCACCTTCAGACAATTTGTCATTATTTGTATCCTGAGCAGGAATCAGGCTTCCAGACATCCAACTTGCACATAAGAAACCCCAAAACAGTAACTGTTCTAGAAACACCAAAGTCTCAATTCAAGCACTGTTCCCAGAATCACAGCTCCTGCAGAGCTACTTCCCAACACTGTACCACAGACAGTGAGATGTTTCCACATTGAATATTTACAAATAACAGGAACTTAAGCTAAGCAGAAAAATATATGGCAAAAGTTTTCTTTTAAAAATTGTTTTGGCCTTTAGCTGTAATTATAGAAACATTTAGGCTGGAAAAGACCCTTAAGATTGAGTCCAACCACTAACCCAGCACTGCCAAGTCCACCACTGAACCATGTCCCAAAGTGCCACATCTACATGTCTTTTAAAATTACCTCCAGAGATGGTGACTGAAATACTTCCTTGGGCAGCCTGTTCCTATTGGCAGCTTGATAACCCTTTAGGTGAAGAAATTTTTTCCTAATATCCAGTCTAAACCTCCCCTGGTGCAACTTGAAGCCATTTCCTCTTGTCCTTTCACTTGTTCCTTGGGAAAAGAGACTGAGGCACACACCCATAAATGGTCAGTTCTGTGGTATCTTCGATAGATATATAAATTAGGAAACTCAAAGTTTTTACAGATACTTCAGTGAAGCTGGATATAAAAGTAGACATTGATGATACATATTGCAACTCTCATCAATTCAAGTCATTTAAAGCAAAGCCAGAAGACAAATGAACAAATGAACTCGTTAACGTGTAGTACCTCAGTACTCCTCAACTTTTTATTATTTCTTTTTCTAAAAATAATGATCTAGGACTCCCATAGTACTTTTTTTTGTTCATAACGTCAAAAGTATTTATGAATAATATTGTGCACATCCTGTAATGAAACAAAGAGGCAAATGATTGAAATGAAATGTTCAAAGCATACAGCACACTGGGCAAGAGGCCAGCAATGGAACTAAATGCAAACCCTTGTCCAAGGCCCAATAATTTCTCCATTTGCTGTTAACTTCTTATAAAACAGAGTACTAAAATTTTTGGGCCCAAAACTAACACTTTTACCTTTATCAAAGGTTAAATAAAACTGCTGGCATTTAAAAGCATTTTTGGAGTCACCATCATGACAGAATGGAGCCTCAAAGGGTTTTCTGAACTTTCTGAAGCCAGGTGGGAGCACAAATGGTACCAGGTGCTTTTAAGACACACTGGAACTTCTTAAAAGCAGTGGAGGTGGGCGGAAAGAAATGGGTTTGATAACTAAACAGAGCAGCGCATTTATCATCTGTGCAATGGGACCTGTGCTCTGTTGATGCCATGGACAAGATTAGGGAGGAACAAATGGATTCACCACTCCCTCACCCAGGTGGGCTTCAGCTGCCTCAGTGGTGTCCACAGACCAGAGACTCCAGCAAGCAGCTGCTCACATCTTGCTGCAGATTTGGCCCCAGGTATCTTGTTTCTTGGGTGGGCACAAAGAGGAATTAGATACTTTATGTTGTACTTGTGCAAGCTGCATCAAGGATTAAATCTGTATATTAAGAGCATTTCTGGCCCTGTGATATATTTAGTGGAAACCAAATAACCAAGTTTATAACTTCCATGAAATATACAACTGTATTGCCATGCCTCGCGAGAGCATCTGCATTGTAATCACGGAGAAACATTACTGGCTTTTTGAAAGGAAGAAAAGGATTTCCAATTCCAGATGTGACAACATATGCATAAATTATTCGGTTACCACCGGATCCTCTGAAATGCCACTTCTGTAGGAGGGTCAGGCACCCTCCATGCAGAAATGAGTGGGGATAGAGGCAACACATCATGGTCAGGGATTTCTCACTGCTCAGACTTTAAGTAAAGCCTTCAGCTGTGTATGGAAATATACTTATTTCCTTATTATTTTTGTCCCACTCACAGCAGCTGTGGTGAGACTTGGTGCTTTAGGAACTATATTCTTCACCACTTCAGAGTCAGTAGATCAGGATGATACATTTGACCTACTGGACATAAACATAGTTTGTTTTATTTGGAAAAAAACGAACAAACCAACCAAAAGTAATATTTTGGCTGGAGTTCTAAAGAAAATGCCTATAAAATATTTGTATGTGACTGTGCCTCTACTGTTCAATGGGCTGCTAGGGAATGGAATTTTGCAGGGGAAGGGAACATGTTGTAGGGCTCTCTAGTTACTAAACTAATTCTAAACAGAAAAAAAGGTTGGTGCACTGGATCCAGCCACGTGTATTAGACAGAATTTGTACACAGATGATATAAAAGTTCTAGAGATTTAAATGGGCTAAGGGTTTGCCCATGTATAGCAATGTATGTGCTTCTTTCTATAGAATATTACTTTGATATTATGTGCTACCCAGATACTGGGACTTTTATTTATTATTAGGAGAAAACAGGTCTTAGAGTGATAGTCTAATTCAGGTTGGAAGGGACCTCCATATGTCTTTAGCCCAGTCTACTGCTCAAAAATAGGGTCAGTTGTAAGGCCAAACCAGGTTACTCAGGGCATTATCCAGTTGTGTCTGGAAAACCTCTAGAGACAGACAGTACAGTCTTTCTGGGAAACCAAGGTATTTTATTACATAACACATAAAACCCTCAGGGATAAGTAAACGCACTGAGTTAATTGAGTTGTGCTTGATTAATCAGAGAATGAAATGGTTAATTTGCATCCAGAAGTCCTAATGACTCTAACATGTTTATTCCTAACATTTTAGGGTTTTTGTTTTGTTGTCTGGTTTTTGGTTTTTCTTTTTCTTTTTTTTTTTTTTTTAAATTCATTACCAAAATAGAAAAGGAACAACTATTCTTGTAGTCCTGGTAAGTATCTTTTCTGTTTATTTCTTCTCTGAAAGAATGGGGGGGGGAGGCAGGGGAAGCAATTTCTGTGATTAATTAGTAGTAACTGTTACTGCAACAGAAATCTATTTAACACACAAAATGTTATGGCACTTTTTGAAAACATTGTAACCTGAGGGCAGCCTCAACCTATGTGTCTATCAGTTATGTCAAACAGGAGATGGCAGAATTAGGTAAGAATGAACTGCTGCTGAACTTCTCAACAGACAGGTTCCTTTTCCTTTGACATTTACTATGCATGACTACTTTTTAAAATTACTTTTAAATCCATTTTTTTTCCCCTTTAAGATTATAATTGGGGACAACCCTATTACTTATTATGAAAAGTATGAGTTTGATAAGACATTGACTGGCACTTCTGAAGGTGGTAAACACTGTCAGCAACCCACCTCTGTACAAAATATTCACCCGGCACTCAAATTCCCTCTAGAGTCATGACTTTACCTGAAAAATATATAGAGTAGCCCCAAATGTTTGTTCCCAACAGTAGTGCAGGTTATGGATTCCATCATGCCTGATGTTGGAACCACGTGTGTTATTTCTTGACTCTTCGGCCTTTATTTTTCATTGAGTTTCCAGGTAATTTCTGGATTAGGAAGGCATAGGTTCAGTAATCTCAAGGGAGGTGATCTTCAAAGTCTGAGAAAATTATGATCTAGCGATCCAACCTGTCTCCTGAGAGACTTGCATCAAAAGAAATGGGAAATATGAAAGATCCCTGGGCTTATATTTTTTTTTTTTTATTTTGCCTGAATTTGAGCCATGACCCACAAATAAGGTTGCTTATTTCAATGACTGCTTTTGGGGGATCTTGGATCAATTTTTTTTTTTTTTAAATAGTATTTGTGATTTCTGTACTTTGCCAGGAGTACAGAAAAAGTCCACCCCTTTAGGGTATAAATCATAGGTCAGTTATTCCTTGTCCAGCACACAGGAAAAACAGGTATCTAGAAATGGTACTGTGAATCCAGCACTGATGACTAAAACCACAAACACAGTCCTTAAAAAAATGGTAGCAGTCAGTGCTTCCCGACAAACTGGAGGCAGTGCCTTCCTTTTTCCTTATTCTGCAAAATCCAAACTGCATGAGCTACCTACCAGATGGAGACGAACAAAGGAGAGAAACATTCAGTTTGTGTATCCTGAGAGGATTTGTATTCAAGTTCTGTGGACCTATGACATTCTGAGAGGCAGAAACAGAACTCTCAAGCAAAGGTAGAACTTTATACATTGGAACTTAGCAGACGTCTGAGAATCAATAGTGGGTTTGCAACTGGAAGGATCCAAATGCAGTAGAAGCTTGTTAAGATTTTCCTACCTAAATGCCATTAATCTTTTGGTATCTCATCAGAAAATAGGGCATCAGAATCCCTCCTTAATGCATAAAGGCAGTGACAGACTAAGTATAAAAAAGGTTATGAAGCATTTAGATAATGGAGCTCAGAGCTGAGTGCCCATAAACCCAGGGGCCTGAGCTGCCCAGGATCCAGGAGTCTGGAAGTCTCGGCTTCCTGGCACCTCATCCAGCAGTCTGCCCAGGAGCCAGCCAGCCAAGCCAGTAAGCACTCGGGCCCACAGAAACTGATTAAAGGTCTCCTGGTTTCCATTATATATGGGGTAAACCAGACATATTCTTTAAAGAAGGATCAGATTTCATCAAAATGGCATTTTTTTTTTGTTTACACAAAAACGTGCCATCCAGGAATCTTTAATCACTCCTATTGAAAATTGTCTTGTTAAAACAACACATCATGTTTCTCTGATGTGCCATGTGACAAATCCAAAGTAGTGTCTGATGGACTGACTCCCTTTAATTACCTACAGAAATTGCTGCCGATGTAAACAAATCAGTGTCAACCTTAGGGAACGCATGTTTATAGACAATTTGAAGCTCTGCACACAAGCATTTACTGGTGATAAAACTGTGTGGCTTGGAGTCAGTCAAGAATTTGTAGTAACTCCTGTTATTCCACTACAGGTGCTTATACATAGCACAGCATGGAAGCACCTCACAGGTAGTCTTCCGGAGAACCCTCCCAGCAGAGCTGAGAGGAGGAGAGTTGTCATTTGCCCTTTGTAGATCAGACACTGAGGCATATGATGCAAAGCCCAGCAAGCACAGGCTGTGTATGGTAGTCAGATTGAAAGCAAGGACTGGTTAAAGAGTGCAAAAAGGGAACAGAAAGACAAAGTGAGTGTGTCTGCTCTAACGGGAAGTGATTCAATAGGCACGTATTTTCTTTCTCTAATCTTTGCTGGACACTTGAAATTGTTCCTCTCAGTAAAGCTGCAAGGACCCCAACAGAACAGCTCCACACGCTGTTTGCACCCAATCTGATGAGAGATACATCACAATAGGTGGTCTGAGATAGGGCATACGCACCAGAGACTAGATTAAGCCTTTTTCTTAGTCCAGCTGTGCTGCTTTCTTTTAGAATATACCTGGAGTGGCTGGGGTTTTTCAGGATTTCTAATATTCCTCCAAGTATTTGACATGTGTTTGCTTTCCAGATAGAGAATGTCCTTGTGGAATGAGAGTGTTAGTCTACTGAGAGATAAAAAGCTAGATCTAATAAAACATTTATGTGCCAAAAGGAAAGGCATTTTAGCTGCATCACCTTTATAAATAGTCTATCGGTGAAAGCACTCAGTGAGGAAGTGGGAGACCTCAGTATTAATTTCTTACTCCAGCAGATTAGGTTGAAAGGGATGCTGTGCTGAAAGTGTTCCGCTACAGAGCAAATAATTTGCAATGTTGGGTCAAAGGCACAGAAAACTAAAACACGAGAAGCATGTCCCCACAGTCTAGGGTTAGCCCCTTGATTAAGTGTGCTGTACATCTTGGAACCAGTCAGGATATTAATTCTCTGATTCATGTCACTTACCACCAAAAGACCTACTTCTGGCAGCCTGTTTTCTAATGTATTAGAAGAGACTTAACATGATGGAGGCAAATACGAATCCTCATTTTATTCCTGTTGTCAACAGGGTGAACAGCTTTTTCTATCAGCAGACAACTATCAGGAAAGAGCATCATGCAAAATGAATGACTGCTGTTCACAGAAACGCTGAAACACAACTAATTGATTTTGATGTAGCAGGCAGCTACATTTGATTTGTGTAGTTTACATTCAGGACCTATAATAAACCATTTTTGTTAAGAGAGGTACGGATAAACAAATTGAATTAAGTGTTGGTCTACTTTTCATTAGATTTTTCAGACAAGTGTAGTAAAGAAAATTGCTTTACAGCGGAATGCTATTTATTGAGAGAAAAGCTCTCTTTTTTTCTAGTGTAAACAGCATCATCAGTGTAGTCTATTAAAAATAAGCTTCTGCAATTTTGCAATGATTTCTGTTTTCCAAAAGAGAAAAGGGTGGTGGTGGAAGAAAGACTGGTATTGCAGTAAGATGTTAGGTCAGGACTAAGACACCAGGTTTCCATACCTACTATTTTCCATGCCTCTCTGTCTTTTTTTTTTCTGTAAGTTACTGACAATCTTTCTTTACCGTTGTGCAGCTGAATTAAAAAATGTTTGGAATAGTGTAGTGAAGGACATGTGCCAGAGGAGAGAGAAACTACTTAAAATGTCTTCTGTCACATTCTAAGGGCTGCCTCTTCAAACAAAGGCAATGTACCAACCGTAGGTATTACCTTAATTCAGATCAAGCATGGTAGTCACTGTGAGTTGAAGATACCCCACAGCAACAATTATCCACCTACTGGAGGACAGGGCATCTGGTACAACCATCTGAACAAGACTCTCTGAGCAACTTGCCACTTTTTGCTTCCTTGAGAAGCAGTATTTCTAATGTTTCCATGTTTTTTACCTCCCTAAGACTTTCTTAGGAGTTCAAAGTGTCTGGGACCCACAAAATTAAAGCCAGCTCAGTTATCAGAATAGGATCTAGGGAAATTTCACAATACACCTGTGACTCTTCAAACTCCTGATTACTTCTTTTTCACATGCTTTAAGTGTCAGACTCTCCTATTTCTGCCCTGAAACACAGATATGCAGGGTGTATGATATGAACTGATGCTTTTTGCTAAAACTAGACTATATTCAGTGTAGCATTATTGATGCTACATAGCCTTTGGGTCCAAGTGCCAAACTGTATTTTTGGCTTAATTTCAAGGACAAAGGACAAATTTAAGCTCGGCGTTGAACACTGAAGTGAGCAATCCTCTATCTGCCCTCTCCTGTGTCATCTTTTGTATGGTCTAGCTGACCCACAGATCTGAAAGACAAATTAACATTTGCTATTGTGCAACAAAAAAAGGCAAATTCCTCCACAGTACTTGGCTGCAGCGCAAAGAAGGTATGTAAATACTAATTCCCCCAGTGTTGTGGGTTGCCACTTCCTCATGCACTGTTCCCCCTCCAAATTAGAGCTTATTCCCTGAAGCATCTAGTTGCTTTCTGCTCACCAACCAGTCACAATAAGCAAACATGAAAACAAACTCACAGATAGCATCTGGCCTTCCTCTTGAACAGCTTGTAGGTGTTCTCTCCTTGAGAGTTTAAGGTCAGAACATTCTCCTGAAATGCATGTTGTTACTCACATTTCCTGCAAAATTCTCAGTTCTAACCAATGCCAACTTCCACAGACCAACAGTTTTCTTCTCTGAAAGACAGATGCAATCAGGTGATGCTCTTCACATAGCTTATACTAAAAATATACAATAGGGTTTGTTCCTCTGGTTATATAGTCTGAAAAACCTTAATCCACATCTTCTATGGGAAGATCTACTCATACGGAAGATATGAGTAGAAAAAGTTAAGCAGAGAGGATTGTGTTCCTTCTGTTCTCCTACATTTACGCACAACTGTTTGCTTAAATTCCTCAGGCACAGTTACTAAAAAAGAGGCAATGTCTACGGAAGCTCCTAAAGTCCTTGCCCACACTGAGTAGTTCCTTCATTCACAAGTAAACTGAAGTTTTCTGGGATTACTCACAAAGAATAATACAGGCCAATGTGGGCAAAGCTGCATTTAGTCTTTTACTTTATATCTGCTAGTATATATCTCCAGTCCTCTTGCAGCAACATGATTCTTATGAACAGAGATCACACAGAACAACAAGGGCCTGATTCTTAATTCAGACACTGATTTAAAGCTGTGATCCTGTCAAATTCTCCTATATATAAGGCCCCTTCCATCTGCCTCCAGCCTTGAAGAGGCTAATTCTGCGTTTCTCACTCACGCAAAACTCCCACAGAGGCAGCTGAAGGACAGCAGCACTGAGTTCCCATCCCCAGCTAAGTGACACTGTTCAATATTTCAATACCCAACCAACAATGGTACTGTTCAGAAAATTGTTTCTGAAAATGAAACATTAACTTCTCACTTAAGACTGACAGAAAATTTTCTTCATGGCGAAATGAGCAAATGAAGAGTTAAGGACCAGATACTTGTTAAAATCGATATGGCTTCGCAGCAACATTTCATTCTTCCACAGCAGTAGAGAGTGTTTCAGCCAGCTCATCAGATGTGATCAAAGAAACAACTTGACACATTTAAAACATAAAATATCTTCTCCCTTTTTTTTTTTTGAGCAAAAGCTGCATAGACTGTTTTTCTCCTATATAGGCTATTAGCCAACTTACAGTTGAAGCACAACCACAGTGTGAGTAGCAGAGCTGACAACTTTTTATGAAAAGTTAACACCACACAATATGTTACAAACAAATTCCAGTCTTCAGCTATTACAAGTAATAAGAGAACACTGTAATTAAAAAAAAAAAAAAATCAGCCCCATTTTACTTGAAGCATATTCAGTAGTTACATTAAAAACAATTTTTATAGAAATCCTCTGTATTCATTAACTTGGGGGGAAATGCACTTAAAAGGGGTGTAAACTGAACATCTTTATTGATAAATATTACTTTTTATCTAGCTCAGAAGAAATAAGATCCTTCTGAAGCACTGAATCAGATTAGAAAGATTGAAATTGTGTTGAGAAATAGATTAAAACCACAGAAAATGCCCTGTTTTTAAATATGCTGCTGCACGTAGATATTCATTATCTGCATCAACCCTTTTTAAACATTTGGAAGTGCAAAACAAAAACAGAAGCATCATTTCCTTTGTGTTTATAATGACCACAGAATATTTTTATCGCAGAGAACTTACTTTTAAGGCACATCAGTCATTCAATTTGTACTTTATGTCAATTAAAATCTGACCGTCAATTAAATTTCACCTCCACAAATTCCTTAAATTCTACAAGGGAAAAAAAAAAAAAAAAGGAAGGACTCAGTTTACAGGCCACAATCTCATTTCAAAAGCAGTGCAACACTGAAACCACTGTGAGTCTGCAGACTGGGAAAACCCTCTAAACCAGCAGTAAGTGACAAAAGCAGACCTTCATCTTGGCCGAAACGGGCATCTCTAATGAAGCCGTCCAGGAGCTCAGAGGTAGTAGCCGGGTACCATATGTTGCTTTGGTGATTATACAGTTTCTTCAGGTTAAACAAACCTGAACTTTTTAGCTACATCATTACCTACAAATAATAAGAGCTTATTTCAGCTCTTCTTGATGTAACTTTAAAAAGAATTCTCCATTTTGCAAAAGAGAAAATGGCTTGTAATTTCCTCCTCTCTGTTGCTATTTTTTCCTCTCATTTATCTGCCTCAGGTACATATTTGTACCAAACCATTTGTTATTTAAACTAAGCTCAAATCTTTTGACACTCTGATCATTATTTCAAGAAAGTATCCAGGAAGTTATGCACTTAGGACTTTGAAAATTTCTCAGTTGTTTCTTTAGTGAAATCAAGCAAACTTTTAATGCATTTGGTGCAATGATCTAATACCTACTTCAGCAGAACTCTCACTTGAATATGAGTCTGTTGAATGAACACCAGAACTTCAGCCACTGACAATCTCCTTCTCCAGGTTTAAGTGAAAAACTGATGAAACAAAGTGACTGCTCTATCATTTCTCCTTATGCCACAGAGATTTCAAGAGAAGAGAGGCTACAGACACCTGTCAGAGAGAATAGAGGGAGTAAAGAAGGGGATATCTAATGATTCTCAGGTATAGATTCAATTTAGCAGTTTTAAGAAGCCTGTCATGTATGATTAGCTTTTTTTTTTTCAAACAGCTGTTTGCTAAGGAAAGGTTCATTTGAGGCAGATGCCAAATCCTCCTGCCAATGGAAGGAGTGATACACACAGAATGGAGCAATATTTACCCCATAAACAGCATACACACCTTGCAGCAGCACAGCTGGAGAAGGGATGTAAATGCTCAGCTGAGTCTTACACTTGATATGCATCCAGTGATGGATGTACAGACACCAGTCCCTGCCTCTCATTCTTTTTATTGCAGTTTATGACACTTTATAAACCCATGGGAAATATGATTTGCTTTAATAACTATTCAAACTCCACTCCCCTCTTCCTCCCTCCTCCCAACAAAATCCTCTGAAATCATAAACTAGAAATGCAAACAAGAGAAGAGAAAGCAAGCAACATTAATACTAAAGGTTTGGAACAGCTGCACCTTCTTTTGAGATTTGTTGACATACAACACTGACAATCTGCAGTGTATGCTTCTCATTAAAAAATAAATATAAAGGATTTAGTTGTCCTAAGACTGTAAATATGAAGGATTTAAAGACCTTAGTGGTGTGGTGATTGCTCTTCCTCTGAAAATCTGCATAGCAGACTGCCTTCAACTGCCTGTCTGAGAGTGAGAGCAGCACAAATCCAGCCCTGAGATTAGCCTTTTGAGGGGCACTGAAAAAGAGGGAGGGGGCAGGGGGGAAGTTCCCCAGCGCACATGCAAGTGAAAACTTGTTTTTTTCCTTTTATCTCAGAAAATGTTAGGCGAATTCAATTTTTTTTTCACCGTCTGCTCCAGGACAACAAGGTCCCTAGGTCACTGATCTGAGAGGGATGGAGCAGGAATTTACTGCCTGGCAATCCAGCAGGAGCAAATGAGGTCATGTGGTGTATGTGGTCTTTTTCATACCTCATGAAAAAATGCAAGACTCCCAGGTTTGTCCCACTGACTAATCAAAAACTATGGGAAGAGAGGAAAAACGTTTCCCATCCACCTCTATAGGCAAGACCCATCCAAAGGAAAAGAAAACCCCATGCTTTCTGTTTGACTTCATCCCTTGTGCAAAATCATGATTCAGAAGGTTTTAACAGTACAAAGGTTTATTTAGAAAAGAGTTTGGATTGTTCTTTAGGGACTTTTTGGCAAACATTTAAATCCTTTCATAACTCAAAACACTGTCAGTGCCTGGTACTTTGCACTCTCCTTCCCAGCACAAGCAGTAAAAGCCAGTTTCTTACTGGGACAAACCCACCATAGGTCCCAGCTGCTCTATTTATAAATACTGAAATCTTCACCATCACTGCCACTTAACCCTTTCCTCTTGATGTCTGTTTTTGTTTTTCCACAAAACTCCAGAGCCCATAAAAGCTCACTGCCTCACAAACTCAGTGTCTTAGCCTATTTTCCTCTGCAGGCTCCCCATACCCTCCATCAGGGCTCAAAGACAATCACTCCCCTCCCCATTTACTCATCTGCATTCCAGCACTGCTCCTCCAGCACCATGTTGCCCTTCTGTACCACAGTGAATGCCCTCAGCCTCCCCAACACCATCCCTGTACCCCACAGAATCACCCTGCTCCACCGAGGGGGCCAGCCCTCTTCCTTCTCTCTAAGCCCAAACCCCATGTTCTCTTCCCTCCCTTCTCCTCCAGCACAGAGCCTTCTCCTTCTTTTAACTCTACTCCTGCTCGAGGCAAATCCATCCCTCCAGCTCAATGCCGGAAGTTCTTCTTCTTCTTCTTAAAAAGAATGTGTTTAAAGGACCTGCGGAAGTCCTGATTGAAGATGGTGTAGATGACTGGGTTGAGGGAGCTATTGCAATACCCAATCCAGAAGAAGAACTTGAAGAGAGTCTTGGGGACCTCACATGCCTCCCGGCAAATACCATAAAGGCTGTAGCTGAAGAAGAAAGGGAACCAGCAAACTACAAAGACCCCCATGACCACGGCCAGCACAAAAGTGAAGCGTTTCTCCCGGGCCTGGGCAACTTTCTTACGGCAGATGCTGCTACGCTTCCGGCGACGGCGATATGAGAAGAACTGCATGGAGCGATTGCTGGCGCGGGACAGGCGGCTACTGGAGTGCTTGGAGGAGTATGAGTAAGAGAAGGACCGGCTCTTGCTGCTCTTGCGGGGATGCTCCTCCCGGCTCCGCCTCCTCCTGCTTTCTGAGGTGCTGCTCTCCTCCAGCTCAATGTCCTCCAGCTCAGAGGCTTTGCGCCAGTGGTGAGCTGAATAATGTCCATTCTCTCCCAGCTGCATCCTCATGGACGTGCAGCCGCCAGCAGCGCGGCTCAAGCCATTCTCAGTCTGGGAGGACCCCTCTGGCATTGTACGCTTCTCAGAGAGGGTCCTGGTCCTTAGCTTGGCCACGCGGTAGATGCGGATATAGACCAACACCATGATGAGGCAGGGGGCAAAGAAAGAGCCTATGCAAGAAGAAAGGATGTACCATGTCTCATCATTGAGCTTGCACTGGGGAAAGACATCTCCTTCAGGGTCCCGGTACACAGAGATCAATGGCGGGAAGGAGATGATGGCTGAAATGAGCCAGACGGTGAGGATGATGGCCTTGATCCGCCGAGGTGTCCGTTTGAGGTTGTACTCCACCGCCTGTGTGACCGACCAGTACCTGTCAAGGCTGATGGCACACAGGTGGACGATGGACGAGGTACAGAAGAGCACGTCCAGCGCCAGGTAAATGTTACACCAAGCCTTGCCGAAGTACCAGTAATTCATCAGCTCGTTGGCTAGAGAGAAAGGCATGACCAAGGTAGCCACCAGGATGTCCGCGCTGGCCAGGGACACCAGGAAGAGGTTCTGGGGGGCTCTCAGTGCCCGGCTGGTGAGCACAGCTATCACCACCAGCACGTTGCCCACGATGGTGAAGACGATGAGGAAGCCCACCACTGCCGCCAGGCT
>VZRE01010883.1:241749-269775 GCA_013396775.1 Cephalopterus ornatus
GTCGCCGCCTGCGGCGCCGGCCGCGCGCGCTGGGGGGCGCCCTTGGCCGCCCCGTCACCGCCTGAGGGGCCGCGGGGGCGCCGCCGCTGGTTGGGGATCCTCCGGAGGTGTGCGGCGACGGGTTCGGTGCACCTGCTTTTGGAGCTGCCTGAACTCCTTCGTCCTCATCCTGCTGACTGCTGGGGATGTTTGGATGCGTACTTCTTCTACCTGATGTTTTCTCTGCGGGCACTCCCTGCCTGACCCTCCCTCCGGTGCCCCCACCTGGATCCAAAAACTGCCCCGAGGTCTTGAGAGTTGCCCTCTGGTACACACGTTCTGCTTACCGCTGCCAGGGTCATATTCCTTACAGTGCAAACCTGTGAGTGGTGAGGGCACACACATCCAAGAGAACTTCTCTTTCACTGGAAAAACTTTTAAAATAATAAAATATTTGTAATGATCCACAAGTTGGAACAGAATAACCTGGGCCTTTGGGGAGTGATAAAACATACTCCGATTCCAGTTACCTTTCTGGTGCAACCAGCACTGGCTCCTCTGTTCTTTCTGTACCTTCGTGGGCTGGATTATGAAGTATTGGAAGTGAATATGCTTAGCTCTGATAGGAAGGAAAATTCCTCTGGAGATTATGATCCTATTAATCTATTTTGTAAGCAATTTACTCTGAAGGCTCTTTTGTTGTTGTTGTTTTGTTTTGAAAACTAATTAACAAACGTTGTTACTGCATCTAAAAGGGAAAGGACATAGTGCTGAAACTAAACTCTGTCAGGTAACAAACTCTTATTAAAGACTGAAATGCAGAAGCAGTAATCCACCTAAACAAAGTGTAACATATAGAACAAAATGAAATAGACATCAGATGCCCTCTCAAGTCCTCCTAAAGAGACAAGCAGCCTGATAAAAAGGGCTCTTAAAATAAGCTTGCAAAGCTCTAGGAAGATTAAATGAATGGAGGCTGAGGTTTTTAAAGTTCAGACTGGAAGTAAATGGCATGTTTTTAACATGAAACCTGAATAACCCTTGAAGCAGCTTCCTAATATTTGTAGTGAGTTCTTCATATTTGGAAGTTTCATGATGGTATCTAGGATCTGAGAGGGCAAGGTGCAGGAATTTGAACTCTACACTTTGATGTGACTGGCATTAGGCAGAAAGGTAGAATGTATGATTAACAGGTCCCATCTGGGTTTAAAATTTAGTAAATACAAGCTACAAAATCACATGAATGTTTAGGATTCAGGAACTATCAAAAAAGAGGTATATAAAGCCTCATGATACTCAGTTCCATTACTAGGGTAATGGAATTATGAAGTCATAACCATGTATGTCTTGAACTTATATGAACTGGAACTCTAAATAAACTTTCAGCTCGTGATTTGGTGCTTCAAATAAGAAGAGTTGAAGCTTTTCAAGAATTATCTTTGCTCAAAATAAGTCAATACACAAGTTTCATAACAAAAGAAATAATGCAAGTAAATGTATGAGCAATTGATTGGCATTTCTAATGAGAAAATGCCTACTAGATGTAGAAAAAAAGAATAAATTGGGAGCAAAATATGCCCACATTGATGTGGTTTCTTTAGCACTAAGGCTGTACTGTGATACTGAAACAATTTGGTGTGTAACTCCACTGAAGCCAGGGAAATAACATTTGGGTTTTGTGTGTGTAACTGATATCCAGTTTACTTAAAGAGCCATATGTCACCCTGGCTCATGGGTATAGAGGTGAATTAAACATGGGCATAGATACAAGAGATCCAGCCTCGTGAATATCTGCTCAGTCTACTGAGAGACAAAGGTAGGAGCAAGGTGAGCAACAGTGGATAAATGAGATGTAGTTGTACTTTTGAAATAAAAACTTAGCAAGTTATGTAGGCATCTAACTGATTTTTTTGTTTCTTCCAAACCCCTGCATTTATGTTATGTTCATTCTCAAATCCTGCCTCCCTGTAGTTGTTGGCTTTGGCCTTCATTTGAGCTTATGCTTGGTAGGTGCTAACAGGCTGTCATGAAAAGAATATGCAGTTTAGATGCTGGATGAGGCATTTCTAGGCAATAAAGTAGACTTGGCTTAAACTGATCCGAGCCCAGTCTTCCTGAAATAATCCAGTGGATTTGTGCTATACCCATCCACCTGTACCCTGTCACCACTGCTCTGGTTCCCTCATCCAGCATCCAACTGCAAACCTGCTATCACAGCAGGCTCAGAAGATCCCACAGGAGCTGAACTATTTCTTACTGCTTGTTTCTTAATTCTTACTGACTTTTACTTGGATTCTCAAGTGGGACTTGAGACCCTTAGTTCAGTTTGAGCTACCAGAGCTCATTGTCGGAGGAGACCCATCTCTGAGTTTAAGTCTTGGGAAAGCCTAAATTTGTCACTGGGAGACTTAAGAACTGGTCAATGGTGGCCTTAAGAACTCAAGTCCAAACTCAGGGACAAAGGTGACATCAACCCAGACACCACAGTTGGTGGAAAGATTCTTGCTGAAACCCAAACCTACAGTCTTCTCTTAGGTCGTATAAGAATATTTGATCCTAATAGTGCTGTCACAAGGGCACAATGTGCTTGCACACACATAGATTTAGGACAAAAAGTTGTCACAGGTGGTTTGCACTGCCAAATTTGTTTTACCTCTTCTGTTCAAGATCAGATGGAACTCTCGTATGCCTGAAAGTTTGTTAATTTTTTCCTCCCGGTGTATCAGATGAGCTAGTGGAAAATACTACCTCCTCCTACAAACATGTCTTGTTATACTTTATGTCTTTAAGACATCACCACTGTAACTGTGTTATTAAATGCTCTTCCATGCATTTTTTTTCAGTAATCCCTCCCTCCACAGAAGAACATTACCACTTGTAAAGGAAATATGTCAGCTTCTGTAGTAAAGGGGGTGATATTTGATTTTCAGTGGGAACTGGGTTCCTTACTTCCCCGTTGTGACTTTGAAAATGTGTCTCAGATAAACAAAAATGTTTATAGGCCATCCTGATTTACTAAACATCTGGAAGTGCTCTTTAATCTCTCAAACTAAGCTTTACATCAATAGGCAAAATTATACAGTCTTATCAACTTCACAAGAAACTGACTGCTGACAAAACATTCTGTACATCTGTATACTTTCGGAAACACAGTTTGCGTTGTAAATCTGCTCAGGATGCCAGGATCAAATAGAATGGGTTAGCTGAAATCTCTGTGAGTAGTTAAAGAGATGACCTGCAGTACAAACAGTGCAATAGAAAAATGGATTAAGAGTTAAAGAATAAGTACCCTGTCCTGAATTTTAAAAGAAAGGAACTAAATATAAGGAAACCAAAAGTTACTTTGGAGTGGGGTTCAGGGCCTTCACATCTTGAATTTTGTTATAAAGGGAAAGATTGTGAAATACTTTAGTGTTAAATGGATATTATCCTGTAAATTCCTCAGAGTGAAATTCTAGTATCCACAGATGGAGCCACATATTCAAAAGACCTAAGAGTCAACCTGCTTCCATATGATGCTTGTGACCACATCTGATAATTTTTCCTTTGACATGTGCAAATTGAACTCTTTTGTAAATCTAGGCATGAGCTGATTTTTTCTTTGAAAATAAAAATTTGGACTGGTTACACTCTTTCTTTGTTGACTGCCCTCTCCAAAAAATTAATCACAAAGTAGTTTTAAATTAATTTATTTAAAGCTTTCCATAAAAAAAAGAATGAAATTTTTGGAAAATAATACTACAGGAATTTTTATTTATTTGTGAATACTGGAAATATTTAATGAGAAATATGGGAATCTAAACAGTTTTGTGTATTCAACTATTTTTTTTTCTTTTTTTAAAGCAGTCTTTGGACATGAATATCTTTTTAAGATTTTATTTTTGTAGTACAATGTTCAGAGAGGGTGAAAATTTTAATTGAAATGAGTCTGTTTGGAACTCATTCTTCTGTGTGAAAGAATATTTCACTGACAATTAAGGGATCAAGCCCAAATAAAAATCACTTTAGTTGTTATTTTTGTGCTTGATCTGGAACTAATGCTTAATTAGGACATTTAAGTAACTACAATGCTTGAGCTAAAATTGAATGAAGAAAGTTATTGGTTCAGCTTCCTAGTGCAATTTTTCTCTTCTCTTCTATTTGTAACCCTTTTTCATGCTGTCCACTGAACATTATCATTGTGTTGGTAAGGTTATAAAATGGAAATCAAATAATGTGCGTCAGCCACATCCTATCTGGTTCATTTCTGTAAGAGGATCCCATCAACCATAAATGTGTCATGGATTCAGCCCTTTGGAGCCAAACCTGGGGCTACTGCAGATGTTTTTGTTTGATTCTCCCTGTTACTAGAGAATCATGAAAAATAGATCTAAGCCCCCTCTCTTCCTCCATCCAGTTTGTACTGTTTCCATTATCTGCACTTATTTTAAGCCTTCTTCATTTCTAATTTATTAAGTCAATACTTTAAATAGCCTTCACAGACACCTGTAGTGCTAGCTGTGCCATTTGCACAGGATGAGTGCATTATTTTTCCAGGACTGCACGGTATTTGAGGGCTCTTGCCCTTGATTTCAGTGGTTTTTTAACCATGCCATTCTGCACAGTAGTATTTATGGGAAATACTTAGTTTATTGGTCTTAACTTATATCAAGCATGCATTTATTTTGCATTTTGAATGCAGTTATGCAAGTTTGTAAAACTTCAGTTTCTAAATAGAGAAAATTCTGTGTAGATAATGTATCATCTGTGGCATTGCCTATCTCTAATTTATTAATTGTCGGGCCTGTTTGGCGTAAGTGTAAGACAGCCCTTTCATGACATATTTTCAACTGATTTAGTTAGGAGACAGATTTTGGCTGCAAACCCTTACATCTCTGCTGTCTGCATTTATATTGAAATAACCATTTCCCCAGTAATGATCAAGCAACAGAATCCACTCCAATGGATTTTAGTGAAGGTGTGGGTGAAGAAGATGCAGTATTTGTCACCAAGGTTCGTCCCCTCCCAGCTGCATCTACTTCATGGTATACTTCTGCATAGTATTTTGAATCACCATCCAAGAAATTTCAAAGGGTGGTGCTAATAATGATAATCCATCATTAAATCAAACCCCTTGTAGTACAGAAGACACATCTACCATCTTGTACTCTGTTCTATGATGCTTTGCAGTAGGGAGGTCTTGTCTGCACAAGATCAATTAGAATGAATGTTGCCATGTTTCCTGTGTCTGGTATGAGTGGCAACTTCAAAACAATAAGTTGACTGCACTGAAGGCTTTCCATGGAAACAAGAGCAGATTGTACTATTTCTGCTTCCCATTAAACCATAGGGACATCTCCAAATATCCTGTTGTCCATTTCATTTCCTTATATCTGTCCTGTAGTGATTTGAACTGTATGTGTTAATTTAACATTCTTTGTCTTTCAGTGGCTGCTTTAAGTTCATAAATATTTGATTACTTCAAGACAGGCATCAAGTTCTACTGTATTTCATTGGAAGAATAAAGTGTTTTTTTCTTGCAATGCTTCAGAGGTGTTCTGCCTTTCTTAGATGTTCCTCTATAATAAGGTGATGTTCTTTTTTTCCAGTCGTTTCTCCTTATTGTGCTTTACTTGTTATGGCTTAAATCTCCCATAAGTCTTTAAACAGTTTGATAATATGTTTTCATGTCTTCCTTCTGTGCTGCTGTTTCTGCTCTCAGTGTCTATCAACAGAGCCTCTTTTATCTTTTTTTGCCTGATCTTTTACTGCTTTATCTTCATTCATATATTTCTTTTTTTCTTTATTTACTTTTCTGGCCTTAATGTATCAGATAGATTTAACTTACCCTGATTTTTTTTTTCTTTAATATTATCCCATGTGGAATTGCTAATCCACTCTTCTGGTTTTAATAAAGAACAATCTCTGCTGTATTAATATAAAATTTACAAATGGCTTCCCACTCTTTTTGTATAATGTCAAATACGGTTTCTGTCATATCAGAAAGCTTATTTGAATGTTACAATTGGAAACCTTTTTTATGTATTCATCCTTCATTTTAGAGCTATTAATATTTTTCTGATTTTTTTTCATTTTCATGTTGGTTATGTATAATTGATGTTCATATGCCCCCAGTGTATGTGAATTTCATCATATACAGAAAAGAGGCACATGGTTTCTAGTAATGCTATCAGAGGAGATCCAGCATTACTTCACTTATTTAATTTTGAGGGAATAGTGTCCTTCCAAAAAAGGACAACTCAATCAAGAAGGCTTTTTGCTATTGTCAAGTGAGCCTTGACTGTATATACAGTGTATCTGTATCTGTCAAGTCAACATATCACTGATGTCACTCTGGACCTTGCTAGTAAGGACTAGTAAAAGCCTTTTAAAGGATATTACACTTCTCCTTATAGTTTTCATTTGTTCCAGATTGATATTCAAAGGTAGTAATTTTCACACATGAACTTAAAATATTGCCAAGAACGCTGATGCTCTGTTTGTGTTGTACTATTTCACTTCTTGGATGACTTGAGACTACTTCCAACCTTCCAGCCTGAGTCAGGAGCAGTGACTTCTCATGGGCATTACCCCCCTGCTTTAGCATAATCTCTTAGTGCACTTCATGCAATCCACTGGAGAATGAAGACAAACAGATGCATTTGACATTTTACTGTCTACTTTGGATTTGAACTCAACTGTTTAATTAAAGTTATGCATCTCCTTCTGTGTTTTGATGAATGGGGCCTTATATTTAGAAATGGCAAATCAGTAAATATCAATAAATAAGTGTCAGCAAAATTTTTAAGGGAAAACTGCTTATGAATTCTTATTTGCTGTAAGTCATCCTTACTGATGTTTGCCAGTTAGAATGGCAAAGCAAGGAAGAAATGGAGAGAGGAAAAAAGGAGGAGAGAGAGGGAAAGAAGCAGGGATGAAACCACTACTTTCATCCCCTCTTCACAAAGTATCTGAGAAGTATGGACTCATGTGCTGTGCTTTTTCTGATCTTATAATTTTTTTCAACATCTTCAGTGTCCAGTAGTTTATGCTCTACATTTGTATCTAGGCTAATCGCAATCATCAGGAATATTATGTCAAAAATTGCAATGTACCTTTAGGAACAAATTGTCTACTGAATGTAGCAAACATAGGCTTTTGCAAATAAGAACAGTTTAACTCACAAAAGATGCACAGCAAGATTAGGAGCAAGCATTGTAGGCTGCTATTTTTCTGTTATGCAAAGGAAATGTTGATTTCAAGTTCACAGAAAGTTCAGGAAATCAAAAAGGTAGGAAGCAGTAGGAAGACCATAATTAATCAGAAACCTCTGGTATCTGTTATCAGTCCTTGATCATTTAAGTTACTGCAGCTATTAGAAATGGAAGCCAGTTTAACACGGTATTTAACAGTGCCTTATTTGTATTCTACTTGTCCTAGCTGTATAAGATTCAGGTAACTCTAACTTTGCTATCAAAATATACAGGTGTGCTTGGCAGTGCGAGGAGTATCCTGAGAGAAAATACCAATGCATTGTAGGAATATCACTCTAATTTTTTTTCCTCTCTTGATCTTTAATTATGACCACCCCAGTAAGATTTTCCAGTTCATTTTGTTTATATTAAGCAATTCCAGCAGGTGCAAATCTTGGCTCATATCCACCATAATTATCATTAGGTTATAAGTAAAGGGTTTGCAAGCACCTGTGCAAACATATTTAGTAATTTATAAAGCATTTGTTACTTATTATTGCATTTAGCCATTTGCCAGTATTATCACTCTCTATCACTTAAATCATTGACAAGTTATCAATCCTATGCTGGTACGTTGATCACTTTGTTTTGGCGCCTTTGACTGGGCAGAGCCAATTTGGAGTCTCTTGTGTCTCTGAAAATTGGTGTGAGACATGTAACAGCTATCTTACTGATGTTATTGTTCATAATTTCTTTAGAACTTGTTAAAGAGAGTGGGTGAAAGGTTCAGAGCTCCCCCTACCAGTGAACGTCGCACCAAAGAAACTTCTAATGAGTTACATGTTGGAACAGGGCAGATTTCCTCCTTATCTGGAACAATAACTTGTGCTTAAAGGTGGCTTCAGTATTAGCCAGCCTAGCTTAATGAATAAAAAAATACGGAGAAAAAATATTAAAAATGTCTAAGAAAGGGCAGAATTTCTAAAAGAGCAAAGAGGGTAATTTCTCATGTGCAGAGTCATGCAAAATTACTCTGCAAATCTGTGACAAAGACAGCTTCTTTGTTGATGAACTCCTTTAAAAACTAAGATATTTTCTGACGGAGCAGCCCTCAGATAGTCACTCACTTAAGCTGATAGTTTGGATTTCATTGAAATCCAGTGATTTTGGAGTTAATGCCTGTGCTCCCTCCCCACTGCAGAGCCCTCTCTTCGCTCCAGAGGCAGCCTCAGAAACAGGACCACACTACTCTCTACTAAACTCACAGCTTATGCAGCTCCAAGCAGAAAACAAGCCTGTAATTAAATTGTTCAAAATTTGAAGATCAGTGTGTTTGGCCATCCCTTCAGACCTAATTACTTGCAAAACACACTGTGCGCAGGGTGGGAATTAATATTAATTAGGAATCTTCTTGAACTGCAGATTACAGCCATTATAGGCAGAGGAAATGATTATGAGATTTATGCAACTCACATCTTTAAAAAAAAGTAATTACAGCAACAAAGCCCTGTCTCTCAGTATACATAAAGAGGCTAGATATAGACATTTGTTCCAGGTTAATTTGAGCCTAAATTGACTATGTTCCACAGGATTCATATTGGTTTATACTACAGCAAGTGACAGGAGAGGAAAGCCCTTTGAGTGCTCCACGTAGTGACAAACTGGTCAATAATGATGCCCATGGTGGTTTTCTGCTGATAACACCCTGGACATTCCGGTGTGTTGTCTGATGTGCCTCTGCTACTACCCAGTTCCTGTTCCCCAAGGTGTGTACAGACACACCACATGTCCCTTCCAAGACAGGGGGCATAGCAGCACCCTGGCACCCTGCTTCATCTCAGATAAGCTGGAGAGTATATTTGGGCAGTGTCCTGATCCCTAAGCAGCAGCAGAGCCCGCAGTATACTGCTGCACACTGATGGACCCACACTGTGTCTCTTTTTCTTGTTTGGAGGGTGAAGGTGGAAGCTTTTGCTTCCCAGGCAGAAATCTTCATTGAATAACAAAGCAGCCAGCATTACTTCTTAGTGTAATGCTAGACATAAGTAGTGTACCCTGTATTTAGAAAACCTAAATACCACTCAATTTACTACTGACTAAATAAGCAAAAAGCCTCCAGAGATACCTAATCACATGGACACATGAAGCTCATGAAATACAACTGAATTTTGGTTGAATATGAGACACACGTATTTTAAAAGACCCAAGGAGAACACTGAAGAGAGAGAACAGTGGAAAAGTCAGCTGGCTGTAGTTCATTTTGTAATTCCCAGAAGGAAACAGAATGAGGGGGTGGGCATCAGCTTGTCTGATGTTGCAGACCATCTCCTAATGCTTGCAGGTTACAGCAGAAGATATTTTTAATTCAGGCTTTCCAATAACATTCAGTAACTGCAAAGAAAATTTAATGGTCCATATGTATATGAAAATGAAGTGGTCTCTGCTGTGACTTCCTCTAGACTGTATGATTAAAAAAGTCTTGTGACCAATCCATTGCTGATAAAATATATATTGGATTGTTATCTTCTCTTTTAACTTTGAGACTAAAAGGAACAACTCCAGGAGCAGATGGAAATATTAGATTGTGTGACTGAGCATGCACCTTTAAGAAAAATATTTTAAACGATACTAATAGTAGTGAAGTCCTAATTTATTTTGAAAGAAAATACAAAACAAATATAAAACTGTATTGGTTTGGAATATGAAAAGCATCATTCACTGCACTTGAGGTTCTCAGCTCTTGGAAAAGAGGCGATGTTTGTTTGCAAATGCTAATGATCCATATCTGTGTATTTATGAATTGATTGCTATTGAAATGAAGAACACTTACCCATGTTTTACATTTACTGTTAAAAGCAAGAGTCAATTTGCCATTTTTGTTGTCATATCTCCTTTTATTTCTAACATATCTTTTTATTGCAGGTTTATTCCATTACTCTTGGCATCCTGTCTTGAAGTAGTGTATTTCAAGTGCTTCTTGTTGGTGACTAGTATGGAGAGATCTATTGCCAGCATTGAAAGGAATAAGAAGAAATATTTTAGAATAGTCAGGATAAGCCAGTGGAGTGTATGGCTCAAGAAGCTGACAGTGAATTTTAGTTGAACATGTCCAAATATGTCTTATTTTGAAAGTTACAAGTAAGACACCAAATGAACAAACCAGTGAAAATGTCAACATGCTGTACTTCATTTTATGATTTCAATATCTCCAAGGGAGTAGAATGGCATTCAAATATCTTCGGTATTTGATCCTGATAACAAAAGGTGAGGCAAACATAAGTTTTGTTAGTTTGCAGTACCCCTGGATTTCAAAACACTAAGGTACTTGGAGAATTCGTCAACTAATAAAATCTGAAATTTCAGGAGAATGCATATTGACCAATGAAGAAAGCAATGCATTTCTAACGTGAATAAATTGAATCGATATTGTAGAGTTATCCTACACTCACCCACATGAATCTGTGAATTATCAAATAGGTGTGAATAAGCACAAATAAATTATTCCTGGAACTCTGGTGTTTCTTTGGGTAAAAAGACAGGTGATCTTTTTTATGGATTTCTTGCATTCATTTTAAAAATGAAGGATAAAAACCACAACTCCTCAAGTTTACTGGAAAATAATTTTAAAATATTTTGAAGATAGACAGCAGCAAACTTTGTGACTTGTTTTCATTCAAAATTCCTGTTCTTGCAGTGTTTAATTATTGACATTTTAATGTCCCGTGAAATTTGGAGTAAATCCCTTGGTTGTTGCATTTACTGGAAAAGATGTTTTCAACTTGGAATCACTAAGAAGAAAAATTTCTTTAAAGTAATCTGGACAGTTTACTTCTTCAAGAGAAAGAAAAACATGGCAGCCTAGACAAGTAGATGCAAATGTATTTATGCGATGTCTTCATAGAATGTTTGATAGTAAGAGAGATATTCCTGCTGTAAACATATTTATTTAGCCTGGTCCTTACTGTCCAAGTATCTTAATCAAAGAATATGGATATGGTTAATCTATAATCTTTCAATATTGGAGATCTCAGCTGACTACAGTAAAAAATCAGTACCAATGCAAAGTACTTATTTTCTACCACTGAGTTAAAATTTTGAATGTTGATTTTATAAGATATTTTGGGATTTTTCAATTGTTGTTTTAATCCTCAAATGGGACAAGAGAAAAGGGCTCTGTTCAGTTGTCTAAACCTGGATGTCTAATGACAGTGGAGACAGCAGAGCAAATCCTGCTTAAACTGCAGCTACTACACGGGCACTATGTTCAGGCCTATGATGCCAGAATTTGGGCAAATTAATCAAGCCTCAAGTCCAGAATTTATGATTCTTCTTTGAAATGTTCAAACATATTTGTTTTAGTTGTATAGAGGTGTTTTATTTCCATTATTTCCTTCAGAGAAAGTTATGGAAATATTTTCCTGCAAAACCCAGTAGTATTGTTGATTTTCTATCAGAAATATTTTTCTAACTCTGCTTACCTGTGAAGGTATAGATAGAATATGGATTCTATATTAAAATCAATGATTGTTCTGCCAATATATTTCTAGCTGTGCTTTGAGGTTTCGAGGTACGTGGTTGATTCTCTGGCAGAGGCTTTTTTTCTCATCTTAGGCAAATACTTTTATGTCAGACCATACTTTTATGCCTGTCATCTGGAGAATAAGGTGCTATTTGGAGTTCTGTTCTCTGCATCAAAGTCTTTTTATGGATTTTTTAAAGGCAGTGATCCTTAACATAAGAAGTGACTTCTAGACTTCTCCTTTGGCCTCCCCAAATGTTACTTAAAAAGATTTGATTACTTGGCTTTAGTCCCCTGGCCAAGCTACTTTTTGCTCTCAAACAGAAACTTTCAGCCAGGGATCTAAAAATCACCTTACTTCCCCTTGCTCAGGGGTTTTGACCACTAGAAGTTTGTCTGTCAAGGGATGAGCAGAGGAGAAAGTGGGCTTTAATGGCACTGAATTCCCAGCCTCCTTTCCTTTCCAAAGAGGAAAAAATCCCCTGGAACAAAAACATAGGCTACATGCAATTAGATGTGAATGTGTAAATGCACACGCTCTCTCAGAAAGAAGGAGGAATGGTATCATCAGTGAAGGGGTAAGTAGAAATTAAGTGCAGCATTTTTCTGATTCTCATTGAAGTTGAAAGTGGCTGAAAAACTGAGAAGTTTTCTACTTTATCTAGTTTACCAAAATCTACTGAAAAAGCCTTTCAAAAAAACACTTAGTAGTTAAAATTAGTTAAAACCATTAAAATGATACCACATATATTAATAATCTCAGAAATCATGGCTATTTCAGCAGGTATTACAGTTGAAAATACCATGATTTTGTCTTTGCCCCTAAATAGAGGGATGTTTGCTAAATTCACATCTAAATTATTGTAAATTTTTTGTGAACATTTGATTTTTAATTATGATCCTCTAGCAACACATATTGCAGTCAACTTTTTAATCTGTTAAAGTTACTGCAAAAAACTGCCACTTCCTTGGTACATTATGATCTTCATATCTTATTTAAAAATTCACTTTGTCATATATTGGATAAATTGATAGAAGTATGTGTTTGCAGTAAATCAGTTTATCACCAACTGAAAGTAGGACCATAGTTTTGACATTGTTTTCTTGATTACCACTTCCCTGTATTCCTGTCATAAAGTTTCTTCCCCTGAAAGTACTTTTTACATAATTGTGCGGAAAACATAAAGATGTTTAAATATATCTGACAAATTGTATGTAATAATACAATGTGTCTCCACTGAGTTTTGTTCCATCATTTCTCTGAATCGTGTGCTAAGATTATTTAAGGTGAGAAGTGAGACATATTAAACTCAATAATTTATCCTCATATATGGAGTTTTTTTCTGCCTAAAAGAGAGCTAGAGCTTTTACTGTTCCTCAGTCTATAAAGATTTATGAAGTAATTTTTAAAGCATAAAAATGGGAAAAACCTTCATGTACTTCACTGAGGAATGGAGTGAGAGACCATCAACTTGTTCTTTTCATCCTTCTCAGTGATCAAGCATTAAAAATAAATTAAAGAGAATAATTCTAGCAAAGAGCTCCAGTAGAAGCAAAGGTTGATAGGTTTGATGTATTGGGCTACTAAAGCAGTTGAGAGCGAATATATTGAATTAGGCTTGATGTTGAAGGGAGCAGCCAAACCCTTCTATTAAAAAACCGTTCTTTATTCCTCTGCTCCTTCACTCTCCCTCTGGACCGTGGCACAGTTTAACTCCAATGCTTCATTAGCAATCTTTGCTGCAATTCCCACCAGGAACAAGCCTCACACTGCAGGGGCCAGCTCCAGTGTGGAATGATGCCAGCTGTGGCAGCCGTGGTGTAGGCGCAGCTCTAGGCGTAGGATGCACTTCCACTGTGGGACATGCACACCAGTGACTCTTGCTTTTCCCATGAAGATGCGGGGCTGGTCACTGTTCACAGAAGGTCTGACTAGAATTTTCCTCAGAGGAAAAATGTGCTGTTTGACAAAAGCTTTTAGGGGGCTTCCGCAGGGCTGTGATGAGAAACTTTTCCATTTCCGTACCAATGGATCAGGCCTTTGTGATCTTATAACAAACCCCAGAGTTGGCTTTTGCTCTAAAATGTTTACAGGTGAGCTAGAAAGAAATTAATATCAAATGACTCAACTACATCCATTAATTTCAGGAAAGAAAAATCCCTAAATGGTATACACTATCCCAGGTGAAAACCAGATGCATAACACCAGCCACCATGCCCCGACAAATACAATTATCTACGCGTTTAATCAGGCATCAGCTTTTACATAAATATATATAAAGGGAATATGAATTGTCAGGGCAGAGATGAACAGCTTAGGAACTGAGAGAAAGGTCCCTTTTCATTTCTGAGGAAAACTTACAAAAGATGTTATAAATGGTAAAGAATCTCACCAGCAACAGCAGAAGTTGTTGCCAGTTTCACGACAAAGGCAGTTAAAAATGTAAACAGATCTCCTGCCCTTCTGCAGTCAATAGTACCTAATTTTTCAAATAAGGTATTGAAATGTTGCGAAGACTGAAAATGTTCCAGAAAGTTGCTTTAGCTAGTGGGAAATGAATGAAGATTATTTCATGAACACAGACCACATGATCAAACACACAGAACGCAGTGGAAGGCCCTGCTATAAGAAGACACAGCTGTCCATGGCTTGCACATTGACATGATGCTGGCACTGGGAAATGAAGACAGGCAGTGAGATTTTTTTTAAGAATTCATTGCAATCATAGAAAGTTTCACTGGGATGTCAAAGTGAGTGTTCTCTTTGTTTCTTTAACTACAAAAGATTTTAAAATCACAGTTATTTGCAAAGTAGTTTTTCATCAGTGGATTAGAGAAATCAAAGTGGCAGTGACATAACTGCATAATAGCCTAAACATGGAAAACATCACCCTTCTCTGGCAATATGCAAGTTGACCGGGGAAGATCAGGAGTTATTTTGCCAGCATTAAAGACCTTCCAGTCATTTGATGAGTATGAGAGATTTGCTTAGTAATTATGGCTTTTCTCTGATATCAGCTGTAACTCATGAAACCATGGGATTCAGCTTTCATAGAGATATTTTCAATCCCTTTCAATCTGTTTCTTTTCAATTCTGTTTCTTATTTGTTTACTAAAATTATTTAGTTAAGATGTCAATTGGAGTCAGATGGAGTGTTTTCCGGATGGTGCATTTTTCAGTTCATTCAATTTGGCCATTTAAAATGTTATTTCATTTCAGCTTTAGATCCTAAATCTGCTAAAATGAAGATTTGCATTTTCTGTAGCATCATAAAACATCTTTTCTTTGCCTTAATGATTTTACCAGTCAGGCCCAGGAAATTCTTAACAAATGTTAATCTCTGGGTTAGAATTTGGCTTTGATAAATGAATTCAGCTGCAACAAAGTAGCCTAAGCAAACAAACTTTTCTGCAGGATCCACGAAATCAGTGGTGTGCTGTTATACATTCAGTACAGGCAGCCCACAAGGCAGACAGGAATTGCAATGAGGCATGTAAACAAGAAGACAGATCTTCCAAAAATTTAAAATAACTTTTTCAGATTACAGCATTTCCTTCCAACCCATAATTCGGAGGACAGAGCAGTGAAAAAAGAAAAAGATAATAAGAAGGAAAAATACAGTGTTTTGGTTTTTAACCATGACCTAGAGGTAGTCTGGTAGATTGGGAGACTGGAAGGAAAAACCTTAGAGAAAGAAGCTGAGGAGAAATGAATGATAGATGGAAAACAATGTTCTGAAATGAAGGAATCACATCTGGAAAAGAATTCATCTAGAACTCTCTCTATCAGAAATGAACACCCACAGATCACCCTGCCACATTCCTAACTCTTTGGGAAGCTAAAATCAAATAAATTTAATATAGAAGTTATGTGAGAAAATAGAGAAAAGCAGCATCAGGCACTACACAGTCACCGCTCAGAGAGGAATCCTGCTGTCCTTTTTATTCCCTCTGCATTCCTCTGGGTTCACTTCGAAAGCAAACACTTTAATTCTGCTCCAAATAGATGTGCTGAGCCATGGTGAAATGGAAGCAGGTGACAAGTGGAACCAGCAGCTGCACAGCTCGATCCACAGGGGCTGGGCTGCTGCAGCACCCAACATCCTCACTGCCCCCAGGCAGGGAATCAAGGGGAAGGTTCTTTGCTTTAAGGAAGCAGCTTTAGTTTTATGTCCATGAGGAAGGTGCCGGTTAAAACTCTGTTAAGTGATTTGCAGCTAAAACACGCTGAAGATTTATGAAAAGCTCACATAAATTAATGGAATATTTTTTTAAATTTCTCTAAATTCATTATTTTGTTTTAAGCACTGTTATTCCTGACATGCTCACTGTTCCAAGCAAGCAGTATGTTTTTTAGGTGTGGCTGGATGTGCTTGGGCTTTTCTTAAAGTATACATAATTTTTTTTGTCCTTTAACAGTAGTATTTTGCCTTCTATGGACTCAGCCGTCACTAATGAACCCACAATATTTTTTTTGAGTGTCTCTAGTGTAGAATTTGCCATTGGTCATAATAATTTTCTTACAGACAAAGTGAATGAGATTCTAGACCTAGCTGATACACAAACCAAAGCTCAGAAATCTTGAAAAATAATATAATACTTCCAAAATCAGACTGATGAAGGTGCTCAGGTATATTTTAAGATAACTGCAGGGAGTTTAGTTTCCTGATTGTATTGTATGATAGGGACATCTCTCATATTTTATCCAGATTGGAAGGATTACTTAATGTTCTCTAGTAATCTTACCTTTCCTGCTGAAAATGGCTTCTGAAAGTATGTAGTTCCCCAATTAAAACAAATGCATGAAAGTACTTTCCATCTTGTGACTATTTTGCATTAATTGTACTGATGCAGTACAAGTCTGATAATGTAGCAAAGGTACCCCAGCCGGAATAATGCATCCAGCTCTGGGGCCCCCAAATTAAGAAGGACATGGACCTGTTGGGGCCAGTTCAGAGGAAGACCACAAATATGCTCAGAGTGCTGGAGCACCTCTGCTGTGGAGACAGGCTGAGAGAGTTGGGGTTGTTCAGCCTGGGGAAGGGAAGGCTCTGGGGGACTTTAGAGCACCTTCCAGGAAGGTGTAGAGAGAGTTCTTACACAAGCATGTATTGACAGGACAAGGAGGAATGGCTTTAAACTGACCGAGGGCTGGTTTAGATTAGATTTTAGGAAGAAACTCTTTACTGTGAGGATGGCCAGACACTGGAACGTGTTGCCCTGAGAAGTTGTGGGTACCCCATCCCTGGAAGTGTTCAACATCAGGCTGGATGAGGTTTTGAGTAACCTAGTCTAGTGGAAGGTGTCCATGCTTGTCCATGTCCTTGTCATGACTAGGGGGTTGGAACTAGAAAATCTTTAAGGTCCCTTCCAACCCAAACCATACTAGAACTCTATAACTCTGTGATTTTCTGATTTGCAAAAAGTTGCTGCCAAGAATAATGGAAGAATCTGTTCCTCATCTCTGTGATGAATTCTGTCAAGTTCAGATTAAACATCAGGAAAAAGTGTAATAAAGTCCATCAATAAAGTTAATAAAACTCTCTGATAGGATGCTCAGCTGTAGTACATGCAACATAGCATACATGTCTGAGTCGGAATGCTATAAATGTGGAGGTTTCTACCTTTGGCAGGGAATAGACTAGATGAACTCTGCAGGCTGGTATTTCTCCTTGGTTTTCTATGATTTGTATGCTCATTGAATTTCTTAATAAAAACGGGAATAATTTGGGAACAGTTAGGCTGCTGATGTATTGAAGCCACTGGGTAAAATTTCTGCCACCTGTCTATATCCATTTGCAATCTTTTGATTTATCCTAAGCTTATAAACGCACTGGGGCATGATCTGCCTTTTCCTTTTCCTTTTATTTTCTTTTTTTTCCTTCTTCTTCTTTCTGTGAGTATGCTGTCCAGCGCAGTGGATTACGGGATTACAGTACATTAATTCCAGTTATTATAACATATAAAATTACTTTATTGATCATCATCATCATTGCAGCTGTGGTGCACACTCTGAGCCAGTGTTTGGTGGGAAATGAACACTCCAATGACCAGTACCTTCTCCTGAGGTCAGTGTGGCCAACAGGCTTCTATATGATTTAGAAACACCCAACAAAAAGTGCAAACCTGGCTGCAAGAGAAAATTATATTGGGAAATCCCTTCTCAACTAAAAAACCTTGAGGGAAATACACATTATGCTGGCTCATGATCATTACTACTGGTGTTGTTTGCCCATGGGACTGCTATCAGGTAGGGAGGGCAGGTGAAAAGTCTTTAAATACCAAGCCACGAGAACAGAACTTGAAAGGGAATAGAAGCTCAAAGCAGTGTTTACAGTAACAAGTGCCATATGGACCCTGCCTGAAGCCAGATCAGTATCATTTAAATGGATTAGAAATGTCTATCTCTGTACAGGATCTGAGAAAAGTTATTATCTGGAAGACATCCTCTGTTTTGCAGTAATATCTTGACTTAAATAAATCTGTCTGACTCTAGGATGAGCACGACAAAATGCCAGCTGTCAGTGACATCAGTCTTTGTGGTTGGGTTATGTATAAATAATAATAATATAGATACAAGAAATTTAAACTGTAACTAGCTGGGAAAGATGCTTTATTTTAACAGAAATATTCAGGTTTCAGGAATTTTTTCATTCTTTTCCAAGAGGAAATGACATGTTTTAAAGCTTCTCCTGATCAAACAAGAAAGATTTGTGAAAAATTAAGCAGAACCCCAGAATGTGGGGAAGTTCCAGATTCAGGCCTCTAATTGGAATTCCTTGTGGAGAACTTTATGTTTCTGACAGAAGGTAGTATTAGTGAACATTTTTAGCACTGATAGCTTGACTCAAAATTATTAAATGTGAAGTAAATAAACTGTTCTGTTCAATATTCACTGGAGGAGTATTGCTTCATCCACTGGGACAGCAGTAATTTTTTTTCTAACTGAAATATGCCCTAAAATATATTTTGAAAGACATGTATCAGTTTGTCCTTTTTATTATTATTTTTTTATTTCACAGATAGAAGTTTTAACCTTGAGTTTTACTAGAAGTTTCATTCTTTTCATGCTTTCCTGAGTATCTTAGCTCAAGTAGACATTTTCAGACTTAATTTAATGTTATAATTATTCTACACTGGGAGAATACCACTGACTTGTAGTGCTGATATAGAGTGTTAAATCATGATACAAACCAGGTATCATTTGCTTTAATAGGTGTATAAGAACATAAACACTTGAGTGGATTCACTTCTCTTAAGCCATCTATGACATAGATATACATGTCTGTGTCATCCTAAAATCCAATTTCCGTCCAGTGGAAGGAAATCGATCTAACCAAATATAGGTGTTTATTTTAGGATGAGATAATTGATATCTGAAAAACATGTCGTTATGCCCATTTACTGAAAGAAGATCCTAGGACTACTTGAAAGTCCACAGACATCTACCATTTCATTAGCTGAACCCACCTTTTGAAGGCCACGTCTGAGACTAAACTCTTATCTGAGCACATGGAAATAAAAGCCCCGAGGAGCCCACGGCTTGTAGCCCTGATCCAGCTGGCTCCTTTACACTCACAGTCTGGTAGATAAATCAAGAAGTTAAAACAAAGTATGGGAAAAAGACGCTTTATTGTCCTTTCTACTTCACCAAAAGGTGTTAAACATGCTAATACTCTGGGTTAGGCATGTTTCTTTCAGCATGGAATCTCACACTGCAACTCACTCTGCAGCCTTGGGTAGTCAGAGCATTAGACATCAGCCATCCCACGGCCTCTGCAGAGCAAATCTTATGCCAGACTGAGAGCCCCGCCTTTGCATCAGCCTGACTCCCTAATTGAGCCATTTTGCCAGCATTCACATTCTATTAAGGAACACCTTCTAATGGTTTCATTCTTGATTAAACTGCCTCGGACATATATTAATATATGTACTTTGGAGTAAGTTTAATTTTGAATGATTGATTTTTCCAAATCCCTCTTATGTAATTCAGCAGCTTCCCTTTCCAGAAAAGTAAACGCCTAATTTAGAAGTCTCAGCATTTGAAGGATGTTTACAATTAGGATTTTAGACTCTCAGTAAGAAATAAGTTAGTAAGACAGTCTTGAGACTACAGACTTCAGCGGATTTCTATCAGCCTGCTCCCTTGCTGCAGGGCTCTGCACTACTTAGTGCAGTCTAAATTTCATAGGTTCTTAGCATACCTCATTATGATATTGCAGTAATTCTGCAGAATAGTGCATTAAAGCAGTAAGATTAAGGAATAACCACTTGAATGCTAATGATAAAGGAAATTCAAATTGCTGCAGTGAATGTAGACCCTGTTGAATGTGTACAGGAATCTCAAATGCAGTAGAGCATCATTCAGTTAGTTTTACAAAGAGTTTGCCTTTGTAAACCACCTTCCAGATGGTGGCGACTAAGGGAGTAGTCTTTACTGACAAAAGAAAGTGCCTAGCAGGAGTACTGAAGATTACTGTCCTCAGAAGGAAACTGCTGGGGAACGAGAGACAGCAGTCCTTCAGTACTGAAACTCAAGTCCTCTCTATCAGGTAACTATCAAAAATTCTGGGCTCCAAAGCCTTTCATGTCCTTCCTTCTAGTGGCATGCTAAGCTACTCAAGGTCTGAGCATGATCCAGCACCTTGCTTTGATCCTTGAAATACTAATTTTTCTCTCGAGGCGAAAGTTGGTATTAAAGTTGATGCTCTTGCTAATGATGACTGTGATATAATTATCAGCACTGCATTGAATGAAAGAGACAATTTATTCACATAGTTCTGAAGAGTTTGAAGCTTTTTATTCCAGCTATATCTGCTGGCCTAATGAAATATTTCTCCCTAAAAACTTGAGTGCTATGTATCCTTTGACCCTAATTGCCATTGGGAATCTTCATCATTAGAGACATTCAAAACTTAGGTGGACAAGGTGAACCATCTTTTAATACAGCTTTGCTCTGAACAGAAGATTGAACTAATTGGTATCCAGAAACTCCTTCCAGTCCATAACAATCTGTGACTTTATAAGGCTTAAACCTGATAGGTTTCAAATCTGTCCTTCTTAAGTCTTTGTATTGAATGATCTGGCTAAAAGTTTTGGATTCTGGTACTAGCCTGATCGTCTAAAAAAAGGCAGATTCTCAGAAAGCTGTGAGGAAATATGAAGCAACATGGGCTGAGTTGCAAAGGGTACTGTGAGGTTGCTTCCCAAGTGGAGGATGAATTTCCAGCTGGAGATGGTTTCGCCCTCAATGAAAAGAGTTTGATAGAGATATGCAGGTTAATAGATGCATTCAGTCCAAAGAATATATATATAAAATGCATATATACAGCAACATATGGAGCAGCATTGCTTGAAGAGGTATATCTATCATATGTGATGCCACTCCCTCATCCTAGAAACAGATTTGGGTATGGAAGGCAGTGCTGTAACTTGTCGTGCCTGTATTATGTACACACTTTACTTTGGATGGTGGTTGGACAAAGAACTTTATCAGAGGATTGGGGCATGACTTTATTTTTACAGAGGATCACATATACAGTCTTCAACTGCAACACTTATTTGAATTTCCACAACAGGTTACATTTGAAGGAAATTTATAGTCAGCTTCCAATAAGAGTTTTCTAAACTGCTAATACATTTTTACACCATTGGAGTTGAAAGGGAGCTTTCATTTTCTGTAAGTATTTTTGAGTCTGATACTGTGGGTTTATAATATCCATATCATATTTAGCATGCTCTTTAATGGTTCAAATATTTTCTTATTTGAAAAACAGCTCCAGCGCAGCAAGGGTAGTTGAGATTTTTCCTTTAACTAATGTTTTACTTCATCTAAAATTAATGATGACTAGTGAGGGCTTATTCATACAGTAGAGTGTAATTAAAAATGATGCAGTGATTTGCGTTATTCTCTATGGCCCTGATTCTGCAAATACACAGGAGACTAACTATGCAAAACAGTTTTTATGCTAAGTTTCACAGAAATATTCAAGCATATGAAAAGGCTCAGAAGAAGAAGTGTTTTAAAAATTAAGACATATACAGATCTGTTCTAGTGCTCAGGATGTTCTGTAGCATTTGTAGTGCTCTTACTGAACACCTTTACCTGCTCAGCATCAGTAAGAGTCAGTATTCTTAGTTCATAGAAAGAAAATCAAATGTCATCTCCAGCAGAAACAGGATTTGAGAAGGGGGAATCAATGGATGCATGTTTGTTAATCAAGATTAATTGATACCTGTGGCTTTGATTTAAATTAAAATAACAATATTCAACCCACTGTTGCCAATATAGAAGCTTATGAAGCCAAGAAGATTTTACTCAGCTCACACTCCAAATGCCTCATGGGAATAAAAAAAAAATTAAGAAATCTAATGTTAGACATTTATAGATCTTGGCTTACATCTTCTTGTAGTGCAAATCAATTTGGCCTGGAATTTATTGGATGAAATATGCTTCCTGACACTTTGTAGGGAATGGAAACTACAAAAAAATTTGAGCTGTCAAAGAGTATCAGTTTAAAAATTTTGTCCATAAATTGCAATGGAATTTACTGGGAAGTTTTAATCTATTGGGGATATTAGGAATCTTTATGTCGATCAGTAATGACCTTTTGCTGAGGCATTTCTAGCAGTCTGTATCAGGTACAGAGCCAGATGTTGAATCCCATGTGGTGATCTACGAGCTCTGAGCTAGAAGGCATGAACCAGTCCCACTCTACTGAGTCTTACTGGTTGGCTGTGGTCAATCGTAACTTTATCTAAATGGCTTTAAATAAGTAGGCAGCCCCTGTAAAACACTCAAGAGATCAGGCAAAATTAGTACGACTGTCCACATCAGACTATGTAGGTGTGGCTGATATGTCCTCACATCAGCTGCTTGGACCTTAGCTAAAAAATTATGTAAAATTCTATTAAGCACATGGCTGGTAGTTCTGTCTACAAGGTTTATTGCTCTAATACATTAATGATATCGATATCTTGGAGAGCATTACAATTAAAATGTATTCATTCAGCCATAATCAAGCAATGCACATTTATTGGTTAAATAATTCAACAAAATTAAAATGTCATTTCACATTTTTCCATACAGCTATTCCAAAAAAGAGTGAAATGACAGATTTCTATTGAGAAGCAACTGATTTCATTCCACAAGCAGAATATGAGAATTTGAATAAGCACAAGATTTTAAGACAGAAACATGTAAAAGGGTTTTACCAATCTATAAATCTGTTGGATGAGATAATTTGTATAGAGCAACATGTAAATCTCTCTCCAAAGGCTGTCTTGCTTTTGAGTAGGTCTCCATTATCTTCTATTAAAAAAATCTACACAATGAAGAACTAGAAGAGAAAAAAAAAAACACTTTACTTTTTTTGTACAGTAACTGACATAGCTGAAAAAGATATCTCACTGATATCTTCTGTTTCTCATTTCAGTAGGTTCTACATACCACCTCCATTCTTGAAAAAAATGAGTTTTTCCTCCAGTCTATATAATCAATATGTTTAGATTCCTCGTCCGAGGTACATATTTAGCTTCCTGGGAGTTCTAAGAAAATAAAGGAAGCCCTTACTAGCTACTAGGTATTCCAACAGCCTCCTGTGCAGTTTTCTTTGTTCCTAGCAGCTCCCATGGAGTCCAATATTGAGCCTTTTCAGACTATGAGGCATATCATTAATTTATATTAATGCTAATGTGAGCTATTCATGCGTCAGGGAAACACAACTTCATGTTTTTAACTTTCCATTTGCTTTCACTCTCCAAGAAGAGTTTGAAAGGATTCTGTCTGTGTGCAAAAAATTAACACTAACTAAAGATATATTCTATTTTTAAAAATTTTATTCTTTAAAAATGTTTTTTAGTACATTTTTTTCCTCATGGGTCAGTTTTGTCAGCCTATCCCCTTCTCTTCTTCCCTCTTTTACATGATTAATTGTAACTGGATTAGGCTTCATCCTAATTGGTTGATGTAGCCTAATCCAGACTCTGTTTCACCAAATCCTTGAGAAAGTGAGTGAATGGGGAAATAAAAAGAAAAAAAAAGAAAAAGAAGAAAAAACTAGGGAGTCTTCCTGAATTGATTTCTAGAAGGAAAAGGAAAAAAAGAACCCAGGACCAGAGACCAAAGCTGTAGCTCTCTCTACCTTGCATCTAGTGCACTTGCCACTGGACCAAAGTTAGGTCACTCCTTGCCTGTTGAGCACCAAGTGTACACGTTTGCTGCAAAATGGCTCTGCTTCATGAGCAGCAGTGTTGGAGCTCTCCACACATGTGCTCAAGGTGGGCTCAGCCCTCTCAGCCCATCTGTTCCATATTGTATATAAGTGCCAAAACACTAATATGGGAAACCCTGTGTCCCATGGGGCAAAGTCACCACCTTCCCATTTGCAAAAGATGCAAAAGATGACATTTAGAAAAATGTGACTTTTGCAACAGTGTATGTAAAGAACCTAGGCCTTGGTGCTTTCCTGTGGCCACTTGTTGCCTTGCTGAGGACACTCCTCTACTTTCATATGCTTCTAGCCATGTGTTCCCTGCCTAGCATAATAAGCTGTGCAATAAAACATATTCTGAAATGGTATCAGATTCCCTGAAGCTATAGCATCAAATTCAGGAACACACCCAACAAACTGCCAGCATCTATCTTTCACTTCTGTGACATCTATGAAAATCAAAGTCTGAGTCCAAAGCACTGAATTAGCATCAGAAATTCCTAGGGAGATCACGTTTCATGAATTCAATGTTTAGCTCTTCGGTGGAGTGAGGTGTTCCATATAAAACAGATCTAATTTAAACATTTCTGAGGATCAAGAACATACCTCTGCAAAAGGCAGGTCCAGTGCTTTTAACTCTTCTTTCTTTGTCTGATATGATCCTTCTAACCTTAGTTTCCAGACAACACATTATGTCTCAATCTGCTTTATGGAAGGACACTCTATTATGAGACTTCTGTTCTCACGTCAGTACTTAAACCTATATGAAGTCATCCCCTTAATCTTCTCTGCATAAATCTAAGCCAGCAGAGCTCTTTGATTGTACCAGTATAAAGAACAATTTTCAATATTTTCATCCTTCGCATGTGCCTTCTCTGTACTGTCTGCTCTTGAACAAAACCCTTCTTGGAAGAACTTTCTTGTTTTCACATCCATGGTGTCCCACTAGTGAAATTCTCATTGTAAAATTCACCTGTAGTTCTTAGCACTTCAGATCTTTTCCAACGAGAGGAAGTATTTGGAAACACCACAGAACAGTCTTGAACTGAACTCATCTTCATGTCATATCTGCCGTGACCTCCGAAGTCCTCTTCAGCCCCTGTGAACATGGCCACTGTTCAACTTCCCTGAGTTTTAGTGACAGACTTTCTGTGGGACATGTCATGTTCACAGCTTATAACACTCACAGTTTTATATCACCTGTCAATCCTTTCTCTAGGTTGTTAAGAAAAATACTAAATAATATCACACTTATTGGCCAACTGTACTTAGAGATCCATGCAATAAGTTTTCAATTAAGGTTTAAAAGCAGCCAATTAATGTGCATTTCATTTATTTTGCCGTATTTAATTGAAGACGTAGTCTCAAGTTGTGGAAGACTGTGTTTGATCAGCACTAATACCTTTTCAACCAAATTTATGACCTCATTGAGAGAATACATCAAGTTAACTAGCACAACCTATTGTCAAGGAATCACTGGAAATGAGAAATAATCTTATTACTCCCTCCTTGCTTTGGCCATTCTTTAGAGCTGAAAGGTCAAGTAGGTCCACCACATTGTCCACTTTACCTTTTTCTAATTTTCTTACAACATTGACTTCCTTTCAAGTTTCTGAAACTAGCTTACTGTTTTAAGTTTTATTGAAAATCAGTGTTAAGCTACTCAAACAACATTTCAAAGCTCTCCAATGCAGGCTCTCCAGACCTACTGATAGAAAAACATCTAATTTAACTGGCTGCTTTTTTTCTTTGACTCACTGTCAGAATAGAAAACATACCATCATTGTCATCATCATCACTAGATGTGCTGTCATCACAGCATATTGACTGTTCTACAAAGCCCAAAACAGAAACATGTAGAGAAGCTTGTCTTCTCTGCCATATCATAGATAATTCTATAGACATTAACCTACTATTTGGAAAAAAAACCCCACTTCTTTACATTTTCCTTCGTTCCAAATTTACTTGCAGAATGTTCTCTTTATCCCGTAGTTTTCTGACCCTGTAGTTTTCCTTGTGCCGATACCAGTTATTACAGGTTTATGTCCTAATTTATATTCCTCACTATCTGTTTCTTCCTACTTTCTTTTATGATCTATGCAATGCTTGTGATTCATTCATTAATAGTTATCATTACCACTGTCTCATTTTACTGCTAGGTCTGAATTTTTAGCTGGGGTGACTTCATTTTCAGCCACAGGGTTTTAACTGTTTTAGCTTTATTTCTATTCATGCTTTTTTGTTTGTGTTTTTTACCTCCAACTGATGTGATCAAAGCTGTTTGTGACACTGTGAAACTGCTCATATAAAGCAGAGAGCTCACAGATGCAGAGCACATGTGACCAAATAATGAGCACTTGAAGCTATATCTACATAGAGCTATGCAGCATCACACAGGCCTTACTCTGAACAGGCTGATTGTGTGGTGATTTGGAGCAGTATTCCCCATGTTCACATTTTAATGTTAAATGTTATCTTTTTTAGGCAGCAGCTGTGTTCTGAACAGCAACAACTGCAAGACTTCTTCAGCAGTCACCGTGAAATATTCTGGCAAGGTGCAAAACAAGCTGGCTCAGGCACAATTGCTTTGCAAGGAGGCAAATACTGATGAGTGAGGGTGTAATGCTGAAGTTACCTTTATTCTGGCACCATTTACCAGCTGCAGATGCTCAAGAGCAAGACCAGGCACACAGCATGGTAGTAGGCAACCATCATCTCATGTGTATCTATACATGTAATGAGCTGGAATTAGCCATTATCAGCCTGACCTTAACGTGCTCTCGCCCCAATACTGGGCACCCAATGAGTCTGTGCTGACCAACCAGTCAGCAATACCCTGATCTTTGGAAAGGGAGCATACTTGGTCCTTCTGTGTTGCTATTTTCCCTCCTCTTTTATTTTCTTTCCCTTCTATTAGCAACTTCATGGCTTATGTAAGTACTACTTTTTTTGAATACTGGATGATTTCTCTTCTTTGCTATGAACTATTACTGAGTATCAACTCCTCAGTTTCACCTTCCTTTGTTTTGATTCCCTTATTTTGCATGGTTCAGTAATCTCCATGCTTTCCTTCTTTTAGAGTAAGGTGAGAGCTCATCACAAGCTTCTTTCAGCAAAGCTAGGCTCTGGATCAGAAGGCAGTCTGCTTCCCTGTGCTTACCAGAGCTGAGACAATCTTCCTCAGTGCACAGAGATTCCAGTGTGCTCCCACACTCCCACCTGAGAAATTCAGTGAGGTTCTAGGATCCCTGCTTCAACAAATAACATATCCCCTCAATCTGAGGATCAGCAAGGCCTGACCTTCGTGAGAGACAGCAGATCACAGCTTCATTGAGTTGTGAACTCTGTGACAAGTATTGTGACTCAGTGACATCTCCCTGGAAAGAGGAGCTGGGAGCTGAAAGTCTATGAAATCATTGTCCTCCCACCTCCACACCCACTCGCACACCAAGAACTGCATGCAGCTGCCTTATTGCAGCCCAACCACATTGAGAAGTTGTATCAGTCTGATGGATTGTGGAGGAAATATGATTGCCCTGCCTCCATGCCACAGACAAACTCCAGGGTGCGATGTTCACAACTTCATGAGGGGAAAACCCTGCTTAATTAAATCTGAATTCCTTTCATGACAAGGTAAGCCACCCAGCTGATCAACGGAAGCCAGTTGATGTCATCTTTTTGGATTTCAGTAAGGCTTTCAATACTGCCTCTCACAGTATCCCTCTGGACAAAATGTCCAGCCCACAGCTGGATAAACACATCCTGGGCTGGGTGAGCAGTTGGCTCACAGAGGGTAATAGTGAATGGGGAAACATCAGACTGCTGGGTTCCACAGGGCTCCAGCTTGGGCCCTGTGCTCTTCAACATCTTCATAAATGACTTGGACACAGGACTGGAAGGGATACTGAGCAAGTTGGCAGACAACACAAAACTGGGAGGAGCTGTTGACTCCCTCAAAGGCAAGGAGGCCCTGCAGAGAGACCTCAACAAATTAGAGGACTGGGCAATCACCAAACCACATGAAATTCTGCACGGGCAGGTGCTGGATTCTACATGTGGGATGGGGCAACCCTGGATTTATGGACAGACTGGAGAATGAGACGCTAGAGAGCAGAGCTGTGGAAAGGGACCCGGGGGTCCTGGT
>VZRE01010886.1:4163-18688 GCA_013396775.1 Cephalopterus ornatus
CATTCAGGATAACTGCACTAGAAATATGCACACAAGTCAAATCTTTAATGGTATCCAGAACTCTGCATAAGCTGCATTTTTACTGCAGCTGCAGAGATCAGGGAAAGGCACCAATTTTCTTTAGAGAACAAGACAAGACCACAGTTAAATTTTTAGATCTAAAAGGGAAGCAAAACCTAAGATTAAAATGTTGGTACTTAAGATAATCCATAAGGTATCAAAATAATGCAACAACTCTTCTCTGAATCAACATAAAAAATACATTTTGGGTTTGTTGAGAGTTTGGGTCACATTTAATTCTTCAGTGGACAACCCGGGCATGAAGCCCAGACCAACTTCAACCTTTAAGGAAAGAACATGTGTAACTTCATACCTGTATGGTTTTGTTCCAAAGTGTTTTGAACGCACTGTTAATGCCACCACACATCAGAACCAGTTCAGTGCTTAGTTCTGTGACTTGCTGATTGTTCTGTCACGCTATGGGTGGGATTTATTCCCATTTTAATAACCTTTTCTTACTTCTCTGCACAGATTCTGATAATCTGTATCTCTAACACTGCAACTCAGCCCTTTCATGTCCTTCCCAGATGTGTCCTTCAACAGTACTTCAAGTATTTCACTTTAAACTGTCCATTAAAGACAATGTGGCCTTCACAGAGTGGAACAAAAAGCTCCACATCGATGGGAAGACATGGAAAAGCTTACATGAGGAGCTTTAAGGAGAGAAAGAAATGAGTTTTTTAACTATTAACAGGTTTGGTAGGCTGTGCTCTAAGTGCCAGCCATCCAGGGTTTGAGGAACTTTCTCCTCTCCAAGGATCAAGTGCCAGCTCACACAACGTCCAAGGGCCTTCCCAGGGCCGGCGACGTGAAACACACGGAGAGACAGTCACCAACACAAACTTGGGACTGGAAACATTCCGGTCACAGCTAAATCCTACAGGAACACTGCTAACTCACACACTCCTACTGCAAAAGGAACATACAGCACAAAGTCAACTATGGTACCCAAACCGACAGGAAACACCTCCACACCTGCCCGGCCCCGTTCTACAGCTCTCAGGGAACGGCCACGCTTGGCATCGTAGGAACAATCTGGAGATTGGAGACCAAAGCAATGGAAAAACTTTGGGAGAGCTCGACATCAACTGTTAGGAAAACAGAGACAGGACGTTACAGAGATGGGGAAGCCAAGACTGTACACAACCTCAGGGTTCACACTGCATCATAAATCTGTGAAAATCATTGAACTACAAAACTTTAGGTAGAAAAATAACTGTAGATCTTGTCTACACGCGTTACTAACACGGACTATTATTAACTGCTTAGTCAAGATACAGTGCAATGCCTCTTTGAAATAAACTGCAAAGAGTCCAGAGAGAGAAAGAGCAAGAGTACCTCATTCATTCCTGGCATTTTAGAGTAACAGAGTATGGAATATTTATCCATGGAGGTAAGTCAGAACAGCTACTGTACTTCCAAATGGAGCCCAACTTAGTTCACGTTCACTTCAAGCACAGCCAAAGTCCTTGAGATGAGGCAAGCCAGAAGCAAGTTATCCAAGACCTCAAGGAACTTCTCCTACAACCTTCAAATACAAATCTTAAATATGATCACAGCATTTTCATCCAATAAAAGAATAAGCCAAAGAAAGAAAAATAAATGTAAACCAAGTTTATTTTGCTTTTAAGTAGTGTTCTTTAAGCACTACAGCATGGTAAACAATGTAAATTAGTATAAGTCATCTCAAAAGCCAGTTTTTTTTTTTTATTTTATGAGTTGTTAAAAAGATGCAGCCTATTCTAACAGGATAAATATTTTAACCATTTCACTTCGAGTTAATGAAGGCTCACAAATGAGCAACACTCCTCATTGAGGAAAACAAAAAGCTGTTGTCGACAAAGCGACAGCACACACACAAAAACAAAAGAACTGTGTAAAAATAACTAACTGTACTGTGTTCCCATACTCTTCAGAAGTTGCTTTACAATGGGATGATATGCACATGATCTTGCTGCAAACTTGCCATACAACTTGCAAATACACGTAGCCTACAGCCTCACCACTCGGTCCAAAAAGCTGCTAACTGCTCAGAACAAAGGCAGCACTAGAATCCTCTGCTGAACAATGAATTCAATCTGCTTTACTCTTCACCTTTTCTCCTAGACTGCAGGACAGACTAGAAAGAAAACCGAATTTAAAAAAAAAAAAAATCCGATACTCTTACAGGAAATTGGATTATTTTGCAATATAGTCTTTTACAAGTTAACGTTTTCGCCTATTTTTTTCCCCCCTTAGCCACAAAATGGGCATGAAGTAATTACTTTGAAAATGCCTTAATTTTCAACTTCATGCAAATCTAAATAAAGATGACCAAACAAAAGCTTAAACAATGGAAGGATATTTCACAGAAAATTTCTTATACAAAAAACACATAAGAAAAAGGGCCACTAGGTGACATTTTAATTTACAAATTGGCATCATTTTGGTCAACAAATATCCAAGTGCTGTTTTCTTCTATCACAACAAAGTAGCTGTACAGAAAGAAAACTGCAAAACTTGTTTTATTTTTGTTTTTAATCGCACATCTCCTCAGGAATTTCATGTGGATTAAGGATGCCGGGTACAGACATCTGAAGTTTATGTTTCTCCTCTTGAGCCTGTCGAAGGGCTGTTTCTCTTTCCTCTAAGAATAAGTCTGATGTGTCTTCACCTGCAAATTCCTGTATAATTCACATAAAAACATCAGTTTATTGTCAAATGCTTTAGGCAGAGTTTAGGCTTCCAAAATGACACAGAAAACATCTTCCCATCCCCTGACAGACTGTTTGCTTGGATTTCTGTTCCTAAGGTCAGAACTAATAGAAAGCAATGCAAAATAACTGAAGATTCTCACCATGTGTAACAGAAGGGGATGCTACAAGTTACCCAGCATTTGGAGCAGAGTGATAACAATTAAAGCAGAACCACTGCAATTGTTCAATATCTGACAATTGCCATCTCAAATCTAACTCTCAAACTCTTTCCTACAATCTTGGAATTCCAGCATCTTTAGAAAAATAAAAGCATAGCATTACTGCAGCAAATTTCAAAACTGGTCCCAATTCCAAGCAGAACTGAAACAGAATCTGGTTAAAAATCAACTCATGAGTTAAAGTTCTGCAGTTGTCTTAGACACGGGAATTGTGTGTGCAGCACATAATACAAGTGATGATGTTTAAGCCCAATTTATAAAATTATATCCCGTTAAAACAGAGTCCATGGAACACCATAAACCACTGGACAGAGTTCTCACTATGTTTAAAAACCTGCAAAGAAACTTGTACCTCCCAAGCAAACACTGAATGACCACTGCCCAAGCGCTTTCCAACAATATGCTGCTGAAAACTGGGTTTAATTCCTTGAAAAAAGCATGCCCAACATACCTTGATTTGGACCAGGAAATCCCTTAGGTGTTCCTTGAAGGCAGGAATATCCTGGTTTAAACTGAACAGTCCTGTTACGAACAGCTTCACCTGGGCACTAACACAAACACATCTGTTAGTATCCCAAGGAGGAAGAACCCACTCGGAAGCACTAATGGATCATGGCAGACTTACTCTTGCAGGTGAGGAAATGCAGACTTGAGGAGATTGGCCACATATTCCTGGATAAACATTTGGTTGTTCACTGGATTCCCAGGGTTTAAGGGAGTACTGATCTTTCCTTCTTCTACCAAGTTGAACATGTAGGCCAGGATTGACGCATGCATTGTCAAACCTGCAGGGACCAGAGTCAGACGCACAGGGATTAATTCCCAACACGGTGTGTGCTACGTTATCTGATGTTCAGAAGGATGGTTTTCCATCCCCTACCTCCCCCACTGGCACATTCTTACCTGCAGTGTGCGAGGTGTCCGTCACCACGGAGAAGATGTGCTGGAGGATGTCGCAGAAATACGTCTGGTAGAAGCTCTGGGCAGCCGTCTCCTCCTGGGCGACGTTCTGGAGCAGAGTGTAAAGGATCTGAAGTCCTGGAAAACAAGTGTTAGAAATAAAACCAACTAAAAGTTACCAACTGACCAATATTCAAAGAGCTGTAAGATTTCTGGTGTTTTCCAAAATGATAGAAATATGCCAAGGAATTCTGGTTGGCACCAAAAAGCCCAGCAGGGCTTGTGAGGGCTCTCCCAGGCACTAGAGGGCACTGCTGCCCTGACATGGCCCACCCCTGCAGCTGCATTAGCATATCATTAGCAAAAAGGGCAAATCACAGCCCTTAATGAGGGAAACCCTCTACCCAGTGCTTGCTAATTAAACAAGGGAAGGTGTTTCAATGTTCAGATTTATGTGGAAACTCAAATTACTTTTCTAGGGGAAACACAACTGAACAGCATCTTCTCATTCCTTCCAAGCACTGATACCAGACAAATCACTTAAAAACAGTAGTGGTTCCATAGATTTTTTGTAGCACCAGTGTGAGCTGGGGGATTCATTCAACCATTTCTAGGAAGAGTGGAAACAGACACTGCAACACTGCTCCCTTCCAGCTACAGGAAGTATCTCAGCCCATTCCTGGATACCTGGCTGACACTTTGGAGCGGAGACAGAGGAATATTATTCTTCTGCAAATCACATGACTGATATGCCAAGCTGGACTAAAGAAAACGGCATTCTACCAGAAAATACCTGATCCGCATCAAACACTGCCATTTACCTGTATCTGCAACATTTCTCATCGTATGTTTGAAAGCCCAAATAATAGAATCCAGAACAAGTTTGAACTGTGCAGGTGGAATGGCCAGAAAGGCTGGGAAGCAGTGAGAATTTACAGCCTGGAGTAGCAAGAAGAAGTTTGTTCTATGTTCAGGATATTCTTCAAAGTCCTAGAAAGAGATGGGGAGAGAAAAGTCAAGTCTCCTGAAGTTCCATCTTAAGATCTTCTGCTAAGCAGAACAAGTCAGTAGCTGACACAGAACAGCAACTGAGATCCCAGGTTTAAATTCAAAGCAAAGGTTACATTTTTCTGAGGTTTTCCCCACCAAAGCTTGGCAAGACCATCTTCTACAGTGACACAAAACTGAAAGGCTGAGCCATGCTGTGTCAGGGCACAGCCTCAGTCACTGCTCAGGCCACAGATACCACACACAGACTCAACCCTGGTTAAGCACGTAAACTGCCACAGGGGTCCAATTTCTGGTTACACCCTGCTGGCAAATTATCACTAATTCAGCGGTGGTGCTCAAGTGCTGTGCAAATACATGCTGCACACTACAGCACAGAGACTGCGTCAGTGAGGAAATACTCTACATGACTGATCAGTACTTGTGTTCATAAACCTAAAAGATTTATGAATTCTAGCAGTTAGTCCTACACTGACATTTGACTGGAGTACAGTCCTCCTCCCAGGTAAGGCCCCAGAAAAATTAGTGATGCTTTGAGCAGAAATTTCATCAAATTCACTTTGTGACTGGCAAAAAAACCCCAGGGAGATGATTCTCAAGACACAACGTATGGAAACGATATTCCAGGGGAGACACATCTTGTCCTGAGCTGCAACATAAATACCTTGTTGATCATGTTTAATGTGCACTCAAAGACAGCATCGAAGATCTGAGGTATTTCAGCAGTGATGTGCCCCCCCAGCTTGTTGACAATGATGGCCATGGTGCTGAGCACCTCGGGCTCCCGCGCCGCGGGGACGTTCCGCTGGTAGTCGATGAGAACTGCATCCAACAACGGAGGAACAAAGTTTTCAGCTACCTGATTGGAAGAGTAAACCACGGTTATGCAGTGCAGCTACTGAGCAAAGGCACCAGCAGGCAGTTCTCCTAAGGGAAAGTATTGCCTGCAACTGAACAGGGAAGTTGAAATACGTTCCCATTCTCTGTACCCACCCAGCAGAGCTTCCCACAGGGCTCTTCAATCTCCTGGATTCCCTCCACGATCACTCCCAGCTAAAAACTGAAGTGTCTCAAACATAGCTAAGCTTACCTCTCCTTTCTATTCTACAGACCTCCTGAAGCAAGTTCTCCTGTGACCAGCTGGTTCAGTCAACAGAACACAAACCAGAGTTCTTCCCAATTCTGTCTTAGGGGTTATTTGTACAAAATGCATCTACTTACCATCTGTGGATCGTTGGACCTGCTCACCCAGCCAGAAATTAGTTTTAGAGTTTCCCTTTTTACAGTCCTCATACTTCTAATCAAGGGCTGCTTTGTTACCATTTCACCTGGAAAATTTTAAAGCTTCAGTTAATTGTGTGAGGCGTAAAAAAACCACCAAAAATACAAGATTAGGCTGATATTAACAAAAATGAGAATGCTTGAGTTTTATATCCAAATTACAAAGACTATCAAAGGCTTCCTTTGTCTTTCATCTTCACCAATTGTGAAAACATGCTCTGAGGTAACTGCAATCCCAGTAGTTGCTGGCCAAGGAGAACATCAGGCCTCCAGCCCCAGCAACTGCTTCCTCAAATTCACTGTGTCTGACAAGGACAAATTCTGGCCATTAGAGCTGCTGAATGAAGAGGTACTGATTCCTCAGCCACTTTTATTCTGAATTCTGAGAAGCAACTTCCAGGTAAACCGGCTGCTCCGTTTCCAAGTTTCATTTAACATTCTCATTTCCAGGTATCATCGTCTGCACTGGCCTGAAAACCGCTCAGAACACAGAGCTCAACAACTGACTCATTTAATCTCGTAATGAACCACCACAGAAGCACCTTCTGCTGAGACACCACAGGCCCTTATTTATCTGGTAAAAATAGCCGTGTGAGGTAATTGATAATTCCTCCTCTGTGACTGAAAGCCTGGTTTATCCTGACTTTTGAGGCCTCTTCACTTCTTCACTTACAATTCTGCAACACAGCTCTGGAGCAGCAGAGTCTGGTACAAAACCTGCCAACAGCTTCTGAGGAAATGATTGAGATTCTATTTACAGAGAGGCTTTTAACACTCAAAATCAGAGTCAGCTACAGGAACACACACTACTTGGTCTCAGCAAGATGCCTATTAATTCTAAGCAAGCATCTCCAGTGTTCTGAATCTTCCTTAAACCCTCTCATTCAGAGATGTTTTTTCCTCCTTCTAAAACTGGGAGTTCTTTATTTCAATACAACTGGTTAACAAAGAGATTTAAGCAAGCACTTTCAATCCATTTTCACTTTCTCAAACAATAAAAATCAAACAGTGACAATAACCTAATTGGGATGTACTCTGAAACCTGATGGCAGACACTGCTCACCCCCCATTTTCAGGAAGAACACGGGATTTCTTACCATTAGCCTGAATAGCTGCAGAAATATTTTCACTTAGGCACTTGTACACATTCAGCATATCTAAATAAATTCTTCCAAGCTGAATCACAAAGGGGTGGCCAACTGCTTTACATGCTCTTACATTGGTTTTCAGAATGCTACCAAGCTGCTTGACTGTTTCAGGATCCTTTAGGATATCAACATTCTGTTTAAAAAAATTAAGAGTTCATCTTGGTCAGTGAATGCAACTGCCCTGTGGCTTTCAATATAAACGCCTTAAGTTGAAACAATTTATCTTATACACTGCTTTAAAGAACACAGCACTGACACTCATGGACTTTACATATATAAATATATACACACACACACATATATACACTGCTCTTTATTTCATGGCACTTGCCAGTACCTACAGTAGAGTCAGGGATAAAACCTAAAACGATTTCCTTCTGCTCGTCTGCAGAAGTATTTTTGCTGCAGTGGTACAAGCGTTAGTCTAGTTACAGAAAGGGGAAAAAACCTAAGGAGATTAACAAGGTGAAAACAGAAGTGTTTCAAAGGAAATGCAGTAGAAATGGTCTTTTTTAAGAGGGAAGTCAAAGTAGGAAAAGTTACTCAAGCTTGCTTAAGTTTTAGGCTCTTAATTCGATTGGCTGCAAATGGATTGTCTCTTGTGCAGTGTCAAGACTGCAGATATTTAATGTGAGAAGTATTGTGAAAGACTGAAAGAAATGGAATGTAAAAGTAAGAAATAAAGATGTGCTTTAGAGTACTTCTGGCATTTTAACTTTCCTGTTATCCAGAAAGAAAACCCACTAATCCAGGTGAAGGGGAGGCCTTTAAAAATGTACTGAAACATGCCCAGAAAACTGTGCTTTAAACCAGATTTAAACAAGCGTTTTGTCATTTAAGTCCCCTGTCTCAAAACAACACTGTCATTGAAATGTCAATTCCTGTTTTTAGCCATCACATCATGAAGCGCGCCCCAGCTCTGTGCACTTCACATGACAATACATGGAAACAAAGGACATTTTAGAACCTCTGAGCTCACCTTTGTGGCCTGCTGGATGATGCTGTCCCACACCTGGTTGGGCAGCAACATGTACTTCTCTATCAGGTGCTCCTGCACAGTCTGGTCCGTCTGAGCCCCGATCATGTACCCGACCGCTTCGTAAAACGTGTGCACCTGGTGAGAGCAGCAGCACAGCAAAGCAAAGCAGGGAGGTTAAAAAGGAGGGAGGAAAAACTAGGCATGTTCTAAACTGGTTTCCATCACTCCTGGAAGTGCCTTTTTCCAAATGCCAGGGCCCCTCTGCCCAAAGTTTCAGTACGTTATTGCAACATCTCAGTGTGAGTCGCACGTGCACACTGTTCTCACTTCATGAGCCCTGCCCTTCCAGGACACATTTCCCCTTCCCTTTTGGATTGGTCCTCACCCCTTCCTTCAAAAATACAACCACTCTACAGATACACTGTTAGAGTACAGTATTGCTCTTCCCCAAAGTAGAAGCATTAAGTTAGATTCAGTGTCTTCTTTTTATGTTAAAATACTCCAGAAATCAAAATTCCAACTAAATGCACTTCAATTACACTTCCAAGCGTTTCCAAGTGACATCTCAAAGCAACCTGACTGTGCTGTTTGTCCCCTGACACTGCCCCTAACAAAACCACTAAGGAATACAATTCAACCCTTGAAAAAACCCCTACCTTTCCCTGAGAAGTACCTTCCCATTAGTCTTTAGGAACCACCCACGCCACTGAACCAAACACACACCTGCTGTGGCTGAAGGTCGCAGATGATTGTGTTGATGTTGTTCAAGATTTCATCAATAAATGGCATCACCTCTCCCACCTGCACCTGGACAAAATGTCGGCGGCATTTCTGTGCTATTTTGATGAAGGTATCACAAGCCATGTCCTGGACACCGTCGTGGGTTTCTAAATCAAATCAAGGCAGTTATTGCTTTGTATTTTTCCCCCCAACACATTTCTATGTACAGGCATCCTTTTTTTTAACGATTAAAACAACAAATGAGAAAAACCCCCAGATAATTACCATGCATAAATTCAAACAGCTTGTTGACTACTGTCTTCAAGAATTTCCAGTGAGCTCTCAAAAACCGAGGGTATTGACCTACTATATACATTATATTTGATGCAATAATGGCTTTATTGTCCTTTCCTCGCTTTTGTTCACACAGTCCCAGGAGATCCTGCAACAAAACAGATTCTTAGTTTCCTCCTTCGGTTTGTCCAGTTCAATTAAAAGTATAAAATCCTATAAGGAGCTACATTAAAGTGGTTGCCATAATCAAGTGAAAAAACCCAAATTAAGAAATAAAAAAACCAAAACACAAGTGGGTTTAAGATTGGGGCGATGAAATCATTTCAGTTTCAGACAAACCCAGGATCACTGTATTTTAAACTTCAGAATCTCCATTTTACATATAACTAAAGATTCCTTTAGGGGGGGACTTCCACAAGCCTCAGAGTCCTCAATACTGTCTGAGTGGTTGATATTAATAAAATACACGTCACATCAAATAGAAGAAATTAAACTAAGTCTCCTGTATCAATTCAGATAACTTGTTAAAGGTCCATTACTCTCATAAAAATATTATGCACATAGTTACAAATATTTGAGTTTCATTAATGAATATACAGAAAACAGCAACGGAGCATGGTGCTAGGCTAGTTAAAATACTGGGTTATTGTGATACTCTCCTGTATTTTATCAACAATCCCTTTCCAGCTCTTCTGCATCCCCAAAGCAAAACATTTCATCGTGAACTAAATTTCACCCCACGAAAGGGCCATTTGGATCAATGCATTCTTCATGGCTAACGAATTTATCAGCCCTACATTCAGGACATAAGATCTCCCACTCACTTCTTCTCATCACCCTGCATTTACAAGGCAGCTTTCTAAGAACACAGAGCAGTATTTCTGGACACTTGGTTTCTTGAGCATGAGCTATGAAGTGTGATCAGGCTGTTGGTTCTACACAGGGATACCTTAATTACTGTAACAAGGAATCTCTTCTCATCCTCCTCGTGCATCGCGCCGCTGATGGAGCCGATGGCCCAGCACAGGGTGTTCAGATTTTTCCATGACCACTCTGTCCCATTCACTTGATTGTGAAGTTTTTCAGTCATAATTCTTTCTGTGTCTGCATAGTCCAGGTGTGTAAGATAAACTGAAAGACATCAACGCGAAACAGGCACATTTTCAAGCAGCAACTTGGATCATAACTCCATAAGCAGCTAAATAAAAATACAGTGATACTATCAGGCAATTGCAATGTTCCTCCGCTGAACTCGGGACAAAGTTGTTGAAACTGTGTTTTAAAGATAGACAGTAAATTTTATTGAGTTTGCCTGCATGTGATGTTTTGCCGAGATCCCTCAGAACAATGTGGAAAGTCCAAATCAACGAATGTCCCATGGACCAGTCCAATCAGCAAAGCTGCCGAGTTAAATTATTACCCAAAGGCATCTGTACTGAAGGTCTGTAGGGAATATGGGATTGGCTACCTATGGGGGACATTAAACTGTCTCTCTGCCTCTTTATCTCAGTGTTACCAAGTCTGCTGGAGCAATGACCCATGGATAACGTGGAGCTGATGCTCCCGAACAGGTCCAGGTGGAAGATTCAGGTATCACAACTCAGACACTTGCATCAGCCCCTAATAGGATTAGGGCCTCCAATATACAATTTAAGGCCAGGTTCAGAAATAGATTTTTACTGGACCACAGAAAACAGCTTCTACCACATTCTCCCTTTTTTTAAGTGAATCTTAGAAGATAATGCACTGTAAGCAATATGAACCAAATCTGCATTTTCATATAAATAATCCTGTATCTGGAAATACAACTGAGGCTCAGGACATACAGTAATTGTTTTCATACAATAAATCAAATATTTAACACAATAGTACCAAAGTGAAAATGTGGACAAACAGAATAATTAAACAATTAATCTTACACTGGCCGTACCTGCACCAAAAGGACAAGGGTGAGAACAAAAAAAAAAAAAATCCACACACACTTTGCATCCCACAGCTTTCCCACACACACTCTTAGTGCAAAAACCTGTTACTAAACACTCAGTGTTCCCATCTGCATTTGATAAAAAAGTCTGGTTTCCTAAATATCTGAAAACTCTACTCCCCTCACTCCCTCGAGTTGCACCTGCGACTCTATTTTTTACTTACCTCAGAAGCCCCTAAATTAACCCTTGCAATCCACAGGCACAAATTCCAGCCAGTCCACTTACCCAGTGTTTCTCTCATGTTTTTATACAAGTTTATGGAGTCTGTGTCCTTCATGAATTCCCGAACTACCTCCCCTTGATCATTCTCCACGACCAGGACTTCCTCAGGCTTGGCCATGCGGCTCACCATGAGCAACCGGACCTGGGGGGGGGAGGGAAAATGGAATCCAGCTCTAACACAAAAGCACTCACAGAATTCCCAGAGTTTCCACAGGTGTTTACAGAGCACTCTGGGCAGGCAGTCTCAACCGTATAAAAGTTATATGTCCAGCTCACATTGAAATTCTACAGAGAAATATTAGCTAACAAGCCTTTAAGAACGGAGTCTGCTGACTTCTCTCACCTCTATGAACAAGCTGAGTAGTTAAAAAACCCCAATTATGAAGCAGATAAACTTTTTAGATTCAAAATGCCCATGTCATAGGAGGGGTCTTTTAAAGACCACTTTTCCCAAACACAGAGGTTTTTAATCCCAACTCTAACACTCCGGTCTTTCTGTTAAAAGAAACCATTTAACACTGATCTATTTTAAAATTAAGTCTTACATTATCTTAAAAAAAGCTGAAATACCATATTAACTCTTTGTTATACAGTGGTGACATCGCAAATATTTTCACAACTGCAGCTGATTACAGAACTAGAATTGAATCAACTACTCAAAGAAAAGGGAGTTTTCTTCTGTCACTCCTTGCATGAAGCAAAATCTTTAATATCTGGATCCTTCCAGTGCCTTTCCTTAAGCCTGGATTACCTTGGACAAAACAGGCAGGTAAAGCTGCCTCCTCGGAGGAACATCGAAATGTTGACTCCCCGAAAGCAGTGGAGAGGCAGATGTTGAGAACGGACTTTCCCTGTAGAGCTCAGCAGCCAAATGGTTCCAATATTCAAGACAAATCTTGAAAATTTCAGTTTCTTCAACTTCTGATACCAACAGCATGTAATGAAGAGCCTGGAAAAGCGTGGTGTAAACAGCCCATTACTGATTATATATCCACATGGCTTCAAGTTCAACTATCCCCCAATCCTGACAAAACGCCACGAGTTTGGAAGAAGAGGCAATAACATTGCAATGACATTACTTACAAGTCAGAGTTGTCACTGGCAGAGCAACTCACAAACAAGGAGTTCTGTCAATTATTGTTATTTTCAAAGTGTGGATGAACTCTTAAGATCTGAAGCAGCCTAAAGACATCTTAAAGAATGCCATCACCAAACCAGCCCGTTTGTAAGTTATCAAACCCCGTGGCCTCTGGAGCTTCTGCAGGGCACTTGCAGAGCCTCAAAGCCCTCAGCAGCTGGTGTCAGTGATTGCTATTCCCGAGACTATTACTGCTACTTTGTTCTGGATCCTTTTGCCCTGGAACACTGCTCCTTGGCTTCCCACAGAAGTCATCTACCAGGACATTTGCAACTTCTTTACAGACAGATCAACCAGAGCAGGCTGAGAAGGGAAAGCCACTGATGCAATTCTGACAAGCTGAGGCATCAACCATAGAAATCAGAGCTACACAGACAAACATTTTCTGCCTAAGCTTATTTTTCAGTTCCCTGATGATAAAATCTGATGACATTTTCACAGCTTAGGTACTAAAACAACTTGCAGCGTTTCAGAAGATAAAGATCTGGTCAAGCATCTCATCTACAGCATCAAGACTGGGATTTAAAACAGCCATATATTCATCTTAGGCACATCAATTCCTCTTGGTAATTTCACTTAAAATAACTGATGGAGCTTCCTTCACTAGTCCACACAGATCCAATGAATCTGTGGAACAACTTCAGGAGATCTGCTGCATCCCAAGAGCAGGAATAAACACGTTAGAATGACAGAGCTTTTCAAAGACCTGTACCGGGTCCTATTATACCAGAATGTATAAAGTTAAATGAGCAGCCATTTTAGGCCAGCCTAAGTACTTTGTTAAACATTTCAACACCCTAAACAAGACTAAAGGTGTTCAGAATCAAGCTTTGCAAATCTCTGTTTCAAAGAAGAATTTAACTCAGTTATGCTGACAAGAAGGGAGGCCAGTACCTAAAAATTGCACTTTGACTTGCACACAATTGCAAAGGACATGCAACAGCTTCAGCCACTTAAACAGGTCTTTAATACAGCAGAAACCTGAGCCTTGAGCTGTGCTCACCTGATTCCCACTTATTTTGAACACTTACTACCTGCCAATTCAAGTATTATCTGGGAACTGCTGACAGTTGTTCTTTTAAACTAAAAAAAAAAAAAGTGATATTCCTGAGTTCTAAATGAGCTACAATTTGATACTTGCAACCAAATTCATTAAGGGTTAGGGTTGAGTACAATGATTTAAAAATTACATTGAGCGTGAAAACACACTTGCTCACATTTTTAAACTGGATAAAGCAAGGAACTTACCTCCATTAGTGTTTCCCTCAGATTTAATCTTTTTTCTATAAGTAGACCGTGTTCCTTGAGGAACGTGCAGAGGAACAAACTCAGATTCTGGATGAAGTTCTGTTCATCATCTTTGCCATTAGAGTAAGCAAGTCGGATATTGGTATTTAAAGGAAGCATCTAACAAAAAGGATGGAGGCACAATCAAGAACTTCCCTTTTTATACAGAAGAACTTTTGTGTATCAGCAAATATTTTACTCTCTTGGGGAAGAAAGGAAAAAAGACATTCTACTTCTCATGCAGAACATCCAAGACGGACCAGCATTGCAAAGAAAGGACAGAAATGCCAAAAAACTCCTTTAACTGTCTACTTATGACGCAAATAACAATGAGGAAAGTTACAGACTCGTGTACCTGAACCTGAACTGCTCAGAGGGGAATCATCAAATTAGATAAAATTTCATGTATGGCTTTATATGACCAATGTTTCCATCGGCTCCAAAAATTAAACAGCAACTTGCAGAAGTTGGGCCAGTTTAGGTCTTAAGAAACACGTAGCACATACTGTTGTGCCTCTCTCCACTTTCTGCATCAGACAGCCCCAGTGCTCAGAATTAAGTAATTAATCAAACCAATACAGCTGCAAAT